>JAAKBD010000407.1:0-23346 GCA_012656105.1 Phytophthora syringae
GGCAACGAGGCGCTGACTGCCAAGTTCGGCAACACCCGCGAGATCAAAGTCACGGCCCCGCCGCCATCTGCTCTGATGCCGTCGGCACCCACGTCCACTGACAGTGGTGTGCAAGACGCAGCGCTGTCGCCTCCTGCTGCCCCTGGCGCGAACCCGTACGCTTCCTCGTACGCGAACCAGCCGCGCAAGTCGTCAACTGGGGGTACCCGGGATACACGCCGCCTACCGCCGGCGTGGCAGCACGCGGTCCGCCACAGTTCAAGATCTTCAACCCGAAGATGGCAGATGTCAACAGTGCTGCCCCCTTGGCTCAGCCTCCGGCGATCGGGGCGGCGGCTCCGGGGCTCCTCAGTACACCCCTCCCACTTCCGGTCAGTACGACGCGCCTGCGCACGGCGAAGAAGTGAATTTATCAGCCAACGCCAGCGTGCTGCAGTAGCTTCCAAGTTACTTGTAGGAGTTGAGTTAACCTGCAAGTAGAGCCTGTCAGCTGTCAAAGGGTTAAGTGTAGCCAAGTTGACGTGTTGAAGCTGCTGATTTGCCTCGTCTCTCATAAGTAGCTCTATGAAGTAGTCATACTACCCATCCTACTTCATATCCTTACTTCTTCTGAAGAGCTCCGACTTGCTGGATCCCAATAATGAGCGCCGCAGAGCAGGAGGCCACCAAGGCGCTGGAGTCGCTCTCGTTCGAGGAGCTCGCTGCTCAATGAGCGCAAAGAAGCGCTGAAAAAAGACCACGCCGCCTACGTGGAGGCCCACCCGGAGATCAAGACGCTGCTGAGCAGCTTCATGGCTTCGCTGCTGCTCGAGAAGCCGCAGGACGTCGTGGCCTTCGCGGCCGAGCACTTCTCGGCCTTCAAGCCGCCGCACGCCGAGGTAAACAATCCGCTTTTGGGATTGGCCAATAATGTCACTATCCCCTTGTGATTGGCCAATATTGGTACTACCTCCTTGTGATTGGTAGATAATAACAATATCGTCCTTGTGCCCTCCAGCTGGAGCCCATCGTGATCGCCGGGCCGTCGGGTGTCGGCAAGGGGACGCTCATCAACCTGTTGCTGGAGAAGTTCCCCGACACTTTCGGGTTCTCGGTGAGCCACACGACGCGCGGCCCACGAGAGGGCGAAGAGGACGGCGTGGCCTACCACTTTACCGAGAAGGAGCAGGTGCTGAAGGAGATCGAGGCCGGACTCTTCCTGGAACACGCTCAGGTGCACGGCAACGTGTACGGCACCAGCAAACGTGCGGTGCAGGACGTGCAGGAGAAGGGCAAGATCTGCATCCTGGACATTGACATCCAGGGCGTCCAGCAGGTGAAAAAGTCGGGCATCCAAGCCAAGTACCTCTTCATCGCGCCGCCGTCCATGGACGAGCTCGAGAAGCGACTTCGGGGACGCGCCACCGAGACGGAGGACAAGATTCAGCTGCGCGTCAAGAACGCAGCGGGCGAACTGGCCTACGGACAGCAGCCGGGCGAGTTTGACGCCATTTTGGTGAACCAGGTGCTGGACGACAGCTTCCGGGAGCTGCTGGCGACGCTCAAGCAGTGGTACCCGACGGTGGAGCTCAAGTAGACGAGTGGAAGCGGTCAACTACTGTACCAGGTGCACCCTTGTGCAAAGATGAATTGACGGTGATGCATTCAATTCACTCAACTGATGTGGTATTCTACTTGAAGTGAGTCGTCTACAGGTTTCGGCACAAAAACCGATGAGCGCCGTCCCATTAGCGTCGACCTGCGACGACCTTTAAATGCGTCGATGACTGCAGCCAGTGCTGATTCGGTAGGTTGTGGTGGTTGTGGGATCATGGGTCTCTGCATTTTGATGCAGACCGAGTGCTGCAAACCTCCAAGTGCACAGGCTTCAGTCAGCTCCGACATCCATTTTTGTTTGCCCACCGCAGTCGAGGCCGTGAAAAGGTACTGTGTTGCCTCATCCATGACTAGCAAAAAGCTTTGACGTAATAGACCTTCAGCTTCTCCAGAAGTTACTGGGACATCAGTCACTACACAAGACCGTTGCGGGCTGCACAGATTGTAGCGACGAAGACATGGAGTTTGTGCGATACTGGTGAGTGAAATTGTATCTGCATACTCGCGTAGTTCTCCGCAGACTAAAGCGTAAAAGAATCGTCGTCCCTGGTGTATTCGAGGGAGAATGGCGTCAAGAAAATCGCGGTCGTCACCGACATTCTTGACGCGTAGGGAGGTTAAAAAGCCTTGCTTTCGTGTCAGCTCTGGAACCACCGAACCGATTGCTTGCAGTAACTTTGGATTTGATCTGAGACCCCGTATTAACTTCTGTTGTGGCGTCTTCATGTGCGACTTTGTTCCCGAGGTGGACAATTGATGCTGAAGGTGCACGCAACCTCTCCGAAACGAATCACCCGGCTTGAGAATGGGGACGGAGAATCCGGATGGTACTTTCCCAAACTATGTACCGATGCCTTTGAAGGTTCCAAGCGGATAGTTCGCATCGGTGAATTTATCATGGACAACTGAGCGTGAATGCTTGCACGGACGTCAACTTCGTACATCACTGCTTCATTTTGACTTGGAACCGTAGTCTCTTTGGCTAACGCAGCAGATATTTCACTCGTTTTTGCAAATCTCGTCCTTTCAGCGGATGCCGGAGGTGTGCGATTCTTCCCGCATGATTAACCGAAGCAATCGAAAGCGGTTTGTCGTGAAAATGGCTCCAGTAACACTGTCGGTAGGAGTAAGGTCAAGGAGTTCTTCGAAGAAACGTGCGCGGGTTAGATTTTGCTTGATCAGTAAACGAACAAACTGCAGGAATGTCCTGTCGATCGACGGTGGCAAATTAGAAAGTCGACTCGAGACCTCCTGTCTGTGTCGGCTGGCATTTATATGGGAAATTGGAATGCTAGTGTGGTTAGCGGAGGACCAGCAAAACGGACTTGCAAGTGTTGACTGCAGTACGATTCGCAAGCCATAGCTCAAGTTGGCATGACCAAGTTCCTCTACTAGATTCAGTAATGTACTGACCGAGGGCGCAGATACATGTTCATCAAGGGTATTGCCACTCTCGGAGTTCGCTGTCGTTTTAGTCGAGAACACTGTCTGTGCTAGATGAATTGCTGCGCTGAAAATATGAGAAGACTTCGCTTCCCGAACACCAATAAGGATAATTGCCACAAGACCCTCGAACGTAGATGTAGCACCAATTGTGTCTTTGAGAACTCGAGCGTAGCGCTCAACCACCTGTACGCACATGACTTGGATGTCGGGTCCACCACAGAGCAAACATTGCGTGAAAAATGTTCCAAATGTGTATAGCGTGACCTCGTTCGTGTTAGGAGTGTCGGAGGGTGATATCGTGGGAGACTGCCATGACGACATCTCGTCTGTGCTCTTGCATATTTTCTTGGCAAAAATCTTGTCGAGTACAGCTTTCTCTCGAGCTGTTTGCTCGATGTATTGTCGGAGTACTTGGTCGAAGGGCGAAGTTGGTTGCTTGTCTTGGTTAAAATCATCGTAGCGATGTTGCAGTGCAGTGCCACTGGTACTCTCAGGGACGCTAATGAGTCCGTTATCTTGTGAATATAATTTACCAGCACCAGTAAGTGAAGACTCACAGCCTTCGTGAAAAGGAGGAGCCATTGCACTTTCGTTTGGGATCGTAGAAATCTGAGCAACGAGACTCATCGGCACGCCGACATCTAACAAAACGAATTGCAACTTGTCCCTATCTTTCAGGGGAAAGTAACACAGCGTGAGGAGCGCGACCAAAACTGTGGTTGGGTGGACGATCGTTTCTGTCGAGTGTACGCAAACTCTGATCCAGCTTTCGAGTCTGATGAGATACATCTTTAGTTAGCCCAAAAAGCTCGATATCTTCCAATACCACCTGCACGAAAATTGAAAAATTGAATACTGCGTCAAGCTACGGGTCAGCAGCACAAAAATGTAGTAGTACCTCATGAGATTGGTTGCGATCGCTTTCGTGCGGCGCGTACAAAACGAGTTTAATGAAAGAACAATGCGAAATATCAAGGTGAACAGTTTTGGGGGTCATTTCTTGCGGTGTGACCGTCCTTGCAGACGTACACGCTTCCCACACCAACGCCTCGCTACACGACAGACTTTTTCGGTTAGAACGTACTTCGAAATATCCGGGTAGTGTTGGCGAGGAACACCAACCATTTCCAGATAGAAATGCAAACGTTCCTACCAGCAAGGTGTCCAGCTCGCACTGAGATAGCGGGAGACTGCGTCGAGATGGCTCAAAGTAGACACATTTTCTTGTCGTGCAGCCGAAATTTCAACTGAACAAACAAACAGCAATCATTCGTTTAGTAAGTTGTCCGCTGGTGAGGTCGAGATTTTTGAATTCACGTCCTTACATTGAGAAGGTGCTCGAGCAAGATCGACTGTCACCCGTAAACGCTTGATTGTTATGGGATCCATAGATATTATAATCAGACCCAACTCCTGCGGGTACGGGCTGTTGCTGCACAAGAAAATCGAGGTTAGAACACATTAAATTGTGGACGAGCGAGTTGTAGACGAACTTACGGCTGAGATCTCCACACTGGCTCGGACTCCGAGTCCTCGACGACACCGGGCGGGTGCCAGTTGTGTTGGTTGCGTCGTCCCACATCTCGAATATCCAACTCATCCACGACTAGCAATCGGAATGGGAGACTTTGCATGGGGCAGCCAGCCAAGACTCTTGAACGATGAAGGAACAAAAATACGCTTTAAGAGTCAAGCTATTCACCAACAGAACCCGAAACTTCAAAGCTGCAAACCAAAACAAACAAACATTACTTTCGCGTCTTCAATTCGTATTTGAATCGTCACTTTCGGTGAAGCCATTTCACCAAAGTTGAAGTTGAAGTGCGCATAGCGGAGCATAAGTTGAAGTGCGCATTTCCAAACAACGAGCAACACCAAGCAACATGGGCCGGCGAGCACGTGAAGAGAGCGAGGCGAGCGTCGACATCAGCGCGCTGGGACTTGCTCGTCCTCATAAGCAAGTGAAGTTGCTGCGAGACGGTCAGAAATCTGCTTCAGTGTACAGTAAAATAGGCAAGTTGAGCGCTAACATGAAGCAGGACTCGAGTACGCTGGTGAAGACTGGAGCTGGCGGACTTTTCTGGAGAAACTGCACTTCTTCTTGGAGTTCGAGACTGCAGGAGACGCACTCGAGTGGCTTGAAGATGGCTCGCACTTTCTCCTTCATCGAGGGCTTGAGGCCAGTCTCGAATCGTGGCTGGGGCTGCGCGTCTGCTCGCTTCATCAGGCTCTGGAGGTGCTGAGCTTCGATCGCCAAGAGGAACTTCACTGGGAGTACACGGTCTATCACCACGCCAGCTTCGTTCAGGGAAATCCGAGCAAGATAACGGAGATGGTAGCCGGGAAGACGTGCCTCAGTAGTGACAAGGAGATGACCATGCCCAGTGTCGCCTACAACGCAGCGTTGAAGCCGCTGGAAGTGCGACTGAGTCTGTCGGAGGCGCATTCGCAGTCTTGGGAGGTCACCGTCGCCCCGAGTGTCCTGCCTCATCCGGGCTTCGACGACACGGAGTTCTTCCACTTCCACCAGGAGTGTGTCGGTATCGGAAGCAGTATGGAAGAGAGCTCCTGGGGAGAAATGTTTGACGATGCTGACCGGCTCAGTGAGCATGAGATGAACTCGCCGCTGTGGTGGTCCCAGCGCAGCGATTTCTCCAGCATTTGCACGGATGATCTGTCCGACATGGACGCGCTTTCCCAGATCAGCGCGTACTACGGGCAGTAAAGCACAATACCCACAGCAAACGGAAGTTCAGACAAGCCGACTCAAACAAATTGCGTACACTGAGCCGTGTTGATGAGCCTATGCAGTTCTCCATCTACCTTACACGGAGTTCTTGCGCTGGAAACTTGTGGTTGCGTTGTCGGGGTCAGATCGCTCCTCGCTCAGACTGTCCTCGGTCATTGCCACCTGTACTGAGTTCAGCGGAGCAGCACCCGTCGGCGCTACATCAGTGGACTCGAGCGGCACAGCTCCATCTGTCATATCGCTCGAGACGTCAACATTGTAAAAGTCGTAGATGGTCTTGACAGTCACCTCCGAGTCCTTGCCGTTAATGTCCTTGTGGTACGCCTCCAGCGTCAGCCAGAAGAGCGGTACAACGTACAGCGCAGTGAACACGTCGATCGTGTAGTGTTTGCGCGAAGCCACGATAAGGAACGCAATCGCAATCTGCACACACACCATGATGGCGATTCCGTACTTGTTGGGCCAGTACTTCCAGGTCGTCAGGATGAGCGACACCGTGTAGATGGTGTGGGAGCTGAACATCAAGTCACCGCAGCCGTTGAGCGAGTCGAGACGCGTGAACCACTCGCTAACTGTGGGCGGGTTAAAGTCCGGGTTAGGAACCACACACTGGACCGGGTCGTCGGGGTTCGCCGCCAAGCACGTGTCGTTAAACTTGAGCTCGCAGTGAGCGGCCGGCGACGGGAGCGCCGTCACGAGGAACGAAATGCAGCGGAAGATGAGGCAGATGCTGAGTTGCAGCAGACAGCGCTTGAGCACGATCACGAGGTAGCGCGGACGACCTGGCTCCTGCTTGAAGAGCGGGATGGTCAGCACTAGGAGGATGGCTGGGCCAAAGATCGCCGCAAACACGAGGATGTCCGAGAGCGAGGCCGCCGTGCCCGTGATCTCGGGCATGAGCTCGTAGCCCAAGTCGTAGAGCGTGAAGCGCTGCTCCGTGGACAGGTAGTTGCCCTGGATGTAGTACGCCAGGTTGTGGAAGATGGCGTGGACGTACTGCATGATGACGCACGGCAGGATGATCTTCCACTCCTGGGCCAGCAGCTGCAGCTCGATCTTCACATAGTTGACGAAGTTCTGCTTGTCACGGAACTGCCAGCGCCTCATGGTGTCGGTGAGTGTTTGGACGAAGGAACTGGACGGTAAACGAGAGTGAAGGTGAGTTTTACCAGTCAGAGAAGAGAGGTATTTCTGAATAAGACCTCGTACCTCGGTGGTTGTGGCCGGTCTGATTATTGAGTGGAGACCTGGAGCTCGAGTCGCTTTGCCCTCCTCTTCCGCGCGCTGAACGTCCGCGGTTCACCTGCTGTTTGATTGTGAGGGCTTTGGCCTCAAATCGGAGCTACTGTAGCGGTCTAACGAGTAAATATAGCGGCTGTCTGATCACATTCGTGTACTAATGTGCGTGTTAATGATAGCCGCGTTCCCAGCCAACTTTATACCATCCACGACCTCTTTTTAATACCCGACTAAGACGGTATTCTGTAGCCATGCCGGATTTAGCGGGGATTACGCCCTCCGACGATCGTTTGGAGAGCTGTGTCGCAGCTTGGACCGTCGTCGCTGTCGTTGGTCGTGTCAAGCATGAACCTTTGGCTCCAAGTGACCCGCTGCACGTGCACCCGCACTATACCGGTAATAGCAATGCTATCTCGGGCCGAGACTCTTGGTCACCTTGCCGTGTCGCTGGCTTCACACCGAGGCTCGAAACGCCAGCAACCCTAATGATAGCGCGGGTGGTCCGTTTCGACAGATGCAGAGCTCTTCCGGCTGGATTTTCCATCGCTGCGTAGGAACTTCATGAAGCGACTGGGCAGTTCGGCAGACGATGGCGGCACGGAGCAAGAGCGAGGCGCGCAGCTTCAACTCGCGCAGCGCCACCGCAAGATCGTGGCCGGGGGCTTCAAGGGCCGCTGCACACTGGAGCCCGAGTTCGCCACGCCTGGTGTGGTCGGCAAGCTCTTGCTGTGCTTTACGACCACCGGAGCGCTCGCCAAACACACGCGGGTCACCTGCCAATTTCCGGACCACGGCTGGACGCTGCCCACTACACCGCCGCCCAATGTGGTGCTGCAACTGCCGTCTCCGAACGAACACGCGACGACCGCCGCCCTTCCGCAGGCGAAAATGAGCTGGAGCGCTGCAACGAGAACGATGGAGTGTACGCTGCTGAACGAGCGCGAGATACCCGCGGACACACCTTTGGCTCTAATTGTGTCCGGAGTGGGGACACCGGAGAAGGCCACACCACAAGGCGAAGCGATTGTCACGACTTTCGAGAAGCTTGTGGTGCGAAACACCGTCCCAGCGTCCACACGTGGCGGGCAGATCATTGATGGACCTGTCAGTTTTGCAATACCGAAGATTGTACCGGGAGCGATTGGCGGGCTTAAGCGCTGGAGTCCGTTTAATTGCCGTCCTGGAGCAATCTCCGATGTGACGTTGGCGCTTTCAGTGAATGGCAAAGTTCCTCCAGGCGGGAAGCTGCTCGTGGAGTTACCACCTGATGGATGGGGTATGGACGCACAACCAAAGGTGCTGCTTCGCACGCCGGTGTATCATAACAAGATTCTCACGGCTTCCTGGGACTGCAATCAGCACACACTGGAAATTCACTTGGGTACCGATGGAACGTCCATTGCTACCAAGACGAACGTGATCTTAACAATCGCCCAGGTGACGAATCCCAAGAAGGAGACGAAGCTTTTGTCTGCATCAAGTGCACCGAGTGAGGCGCCAGCTGCTCGACTTACCACGCTGGCCGCAAGTGGAGGTGTAATTGATGGGCCCAGCAGAGTGGACGTGGCGCGAATTAGCGAGCTTCGAGAACGGGACTTTGAGGTCCTCACGAAGGTGCTTGACCCTGATGTCGTGGAAGCTGCAGCCACCGAAGACAGCATTCCGATCACCAGGATTCCAGATCTCTTGCGCCGAGCAGGTTTAATGCTCTCGGACGAGCTGTATCAGTCCCTCGTGGTGCCTTGTTATCCTGTCCGGGAAGCACCTTCCAACAAGACACCGAAAGACACACCGCTCATTGCTGCAGTAGCACCACCAGGCGACTGTTTATCCAGAGAAGAGCTGCTCAATGTGTTCGCTGTGGTGTACGCTCCAGCATACAAATACGGCCAGGAGCTCCGTCTGGCGTGTGGTCGCGGTCACGTCGATCTCGTGCGCGAGTGGATAAGTCGCGGTTGCAACCCGAACACGGCAGACGCGTCCGGTTGGTCCTCGTTGCACTACGCCGCCGACTATGGCCAGCTGGAGGTGTTGAACCTCCTCGTGGAGATGACGACTCCGCCGCCAGAGAACGAGTCCGCGGATGAACGCAAACCTTGTACCCTGGAGATCAACGCCCGTGACGGCCGCAACTGGACGCCGCTCATGTGCGCAGCTGCAAATGGCCACGTGGACGTTGTCCAGAGGCTCTTGGCGCTGGGTGCGAACGTTTTGCTGACCAGCGCCGAGCACCGCTCTGCTTTGCATTGGGCAGCCACTCGAGGGATGGCGCCAGCGGTCGCCGCTCTCCTTGCCGCTGACGCAGATGTGCACCAAGTGGATCGTTGCGGCTGGACACCATTGCACTGCGCAACGCTGCACGGAAACGCCACCTGCGCCGCGCTTCTCGTCGACAAAGGAGCCAATGCCTCCGTCCAGGACAAACTCCACTACCCGCCCGCGTTCTACGGCGACACCTTACTTCCGGTAGGTAAATTGGCTTCGTGACTACCTGGAAGACAGGATACCGTTTATCCTGACTACCGGGATAATTGAAACGTTTTGCGCAATCCCAATCCTCATTTCCAAAGTCTCGTCGGCATGCCCACGTCCGCAGGAGCCAAAGTGCTGGCCGAGGTGTATCGCCTGCACCACATCCCGCTGCCGCCCATCACGCTGCAGGCGCTGCTGAAGCGCGGGCCTCGCACCAGCCCCGCCGTCGCGTCCTCTCTGCAGAACGACCCGCAGGCGCTGACCAAGTGGCGCGAGGCGAACGCGCCGGCCATCGTCACGTCCGCGCAGCTCTTGCACCGCGAGGTCCCCATCCGCATCGCGCGCCGCATCGTGGACCTGGAGAACCTGCCGGACGAGCTGCCGAGCGCGCAGCCCATCGTGTCTCTGCGTGAGCAGCTTTTGCACAGCTTCGAGCAGCTCACGAGCTGTCCGCTGCCGGCCAGTCTCTCCGGTGAGCGCGAATTTGTGGATTTGCACCGCAAAATCCGCAAAGAGCACGCCACCATGCACGGCAACATCGCCAAGGCTGTGCAAGCGCTCGAGTACGAGCCCCAGGGACTTAGCGACTCGCTCGACAACTTCTACAACTCGCGCATTGGCATCCGCATGCTCGTGGACCAGCACTTGGCGGCGCAGACGCCCACTCCAGGCTTCTCAGGCATCGTGAGCGACGAGTGCTCGCCCGTGGAGATTGCGCAGGAAATTGTGCAAAAGGTGAGCCCATTGTGGCAGGAGAGTCTCAATGGTGAACAGCTGCCGGAGATTGTCGTGAAAGGGCAAGAAGATGCCACGTACCGCTACGTGCCGCAACACATTGAGATCATCCTCACGGAGGTCTTCAAGAACGCGGTGATCAACAGCGTTGCGGCGGGAGGCAGCACACCCCCGCCGGTCACGGTGCTTATGTCGGGCGGACCGCATGGCGTGTGTGTCAAGGTGTCGGATTTGGGAGGCGGCACGACGCGCAAGGAAGCTAATGCGCTGTCCAACTACTTCCATACGGCCACGTCGCCGCCCTCGAGTGGATACGACCCCGTTGCCGATGTGCTCGAGAGACGTGCGAGCGGACTGGACTTCTCAGACTCGTTCGGACTACGCATCGCGCAGCTCTACGCCAAGTACTTTGGCGGCGAGTTGGCCATTATGCCTATGGAGGGACACGGGGTGGATACGTATATTTACATGAACTGCCTCACTGGCGCCTCGGAGCTCAAGTAGGTAGGTCCAAACATGAGCTGCAAATACTACGTGTAGTATTGTTTGGCTTCCCATGTTTGTTTTCCGTTAAAACCGCAAACGTGGCATGCATGAGAATAAGAACATCACCTGTTCTTACTCACGCAAGCCACGTTGACCATTTGCCTGGAAGACTCGGCAAAATGAACCATCTTGATGTTGAAGCAAAATGTACTCGGATTACCGGAAGTCAACTAAATAAAAATACCGACTTGCTATTGGACAATATTGACTTTGTGATTGGATGGAGGAGATGAGTCGGCGTGCGCAGAAGTACGTGGCAGCGTCATTTGCCAATTGAGCGTCGAAATAGTTCGGGATAAATGTTCTGCATCTGTTGCGCTGTGGGACTTTAGATACGCATGCAAGGGGCTTCTCTGTACGGGGCGCTGAAAAGTGCTTCGCTGCTTTGACGACCCGAGGCATGTCGTGTCACCCCCACGGGCGCTAAAGTGAATTCCAACGACCCTATGTGTGTAGAGGACGACGACTTGTCTCCATTCGTCAAACTCCTCAAGAACTGGGTCGTACATACAACACAATGCGTATACTGGTAGCCATCTTCACGTAGGAAGGACCTGTACTTGGATTAATAGAGTGCGCTTATCCAAAGTAGCTGGCCGATCGCTTCTAAAGAATTGTCGATGCTCGAGCATAGCCTCACTCAGTGTGCGTGGGGAGAGCGCCAAATTGACGGGGCCGCATGGAACCTCTCCATCGGGGTCCTTGAACTGCCGAAGCAGCTTGGTGTTATACGACATGCAGTCGTCGTATTGGCACTAGACACAAAAGCTCATCAGTACCAGCAAAAAAACACAACTAAACACCACCTTTACAATGCCGTACCTTGTGATACACAAAGTGAAACTTGGTCGTGGACTTGCGTTCGCAGTCACTGCAGTAAATCAGTGACTTGTAGTCTTCGTATTCGGTGGGCATACGCTCGCGCTCGAGGAGCTCATCGATGCTGGCGAAGTACAATTCCATGTCTCCGAGCGATTTCGAGCATAGTGGGCAGATATAATTTGTCTGCGAGCAACAGACTCGTTAGTTAGGAATACAGTTGATCAAACTAACAAGCGGGTGATCGTACCAGCGTGTACTCCTCGTAGCAAGATACGTGCATGCAGTGTCCGCAGGGAAGAAACATGACCGGAGTCGTCGAAGTGAACATGTACGCATGGCAAATGGGGCAGTCAGACTCGAGTGACCTCTCGACGCACTTGTGTTTCTTCAAGCTGATGCTCATGCAGGCGTTGCATCGATCGCAGTGGAAGTAATCGATGTCCAGGCCTTTGCCGATGCGGCAGATTTTGCACTTGTCGCAATGGTAAATATCCTTGTTGTGGTCGTCATCGATGAACTTGCACACCTCACAGTAGTAGCGGCCAAATTCGCATTTGCAGTCCTCATTCACGCAAGTTTTCCCAATAGGCTGAACCAAAAACGAAGTGAGACTTGTGAACACCCTAAACCAAATTGGTAGGGTGAGAGTACCTGAACCGTGTCGCATTTCATGCAGGACACTGACTCGGTAGCGTAGCGGTCGAACAGGTGATCCTCATTGTCATCTGCAACAGACAGTTTTGGTTAAGCAAAACATACAAAAAATGAAGACAATGAGTAAAAGACTTACCGTGGCAAAAGCGGCACGAGTACCATTTCCCACAGCATTTCCCCAGTAGTTTGCACTTCCGCCTACAAGATAAGTAAGGAGCAACGGTAAACAACGTCGTCTTTGGCTTTTCATCACAAAGAAATGGGAGATCGCGTACTGGTAGTGACTGCATCCTAGGATGGTTTTACCTTCGTCCTGTAATGGGCACCACGCAACGTTAGATCGACCCAAACCACTTAGCAATCAACCTGTGTTCGTGACGTACGTGATGGGATATTTGTTTCCGCTCTACTTCAGTGTCACATTCGATTTTGCAGGCAACCGCTTTGGATTTCGCGTCGTTCCAGTCCTTCATCATAAGGTTTTGCACCCCTCGGCTTTTTGCTTCGGCGTTAGCACAGGACTCGATTGAATCTCTCGAATCTTTGCTTTCAGCAGGGCTTGAGTTGCCTATTTACCACAATCGATTGAGTAAATTGGCCAGTAGTTCACCGTTAAATGTTCACATACCTCAGCTCCAGAAAGGGGCGCAGGCAACGTCGTAGGTCGAATGTCTTGACTCTGGTTGGTAGCCTGGTCAGGGCATGACTCATCCTGCGCGTTGTGTTCAGGTCTGCCAATTCGTAAAACAAAATGTGAGTCTGACGTAGATGATTTGGGCTCACACTGCATGTAGACAACGTCCTAACCTTCTAAACATCGGTGTTAAAGCGAGTGGTTGACTGGCCTCAGCCAGCAACACAATCTGCAGTCTAGAGCTCCTGAAGGAGAATGAGAAGCAGCAGCAAAACCCTGGCATGCGAGCGGTGCGATCGTGAGGTTTCGCTCAATACACAAAACCTCAAAATAACTAACCAACGCACCACAACAACGGGTATTTCGGGGCCGGGTACTTATTTCCAGCCTCCTTGGTGAAGTACAAACCGAAGGTAAGAACGAACCCGATGGATTGCAGGACAGGACCCCGTTGGCCAGCGGCACGTTGGGTTACCGATTCGAGGATCGTTCTGTGCGTCTCTGCACAGCGTCCACCGATGCGACCGCCACACTCGTAAGAACCGAAGTGGCCGCCAAACTTATAGAATAGCGCAATAACACAGACAATGAAATGCAGACTGCGGAAGGAACTTCACTTGTAGAGCAACTTCAACTTGAAATATGTTCTTATTCGCGAAAGTTGTTTTACGACTAGTATACGTTTGAAGAGCATTTGACAGATTAGAAGGCCACTTTGACAGTTTAAACGCCCGTCACTGACTCCGTGATGCCGCCCAAGTCTGCGGTCGCTTCCGAGCGGCTCAAGAAGGAGCTGGCGGCGCAAAAGCGCGTGCGGAGGCTCTCAAGCATTTGCACTCCACTGGCAGCGGCCCCAGCCAGCGCGAATTGGCGCAGCAGCAGCAACTTCGTCAGAAACAGACTGCAAATGTCACGTCCGCTGTGGCGCAACGCCGCGTGCTTGGCGCGCACCCTCAAGCGCAGTCAGCAGCCGACAAGTTCGACCCTCGAGTGAGGGACAACACGTTGCACGCGATGGCACTGCGACGCGCTCAGGAGCTGCAAAAGACGCAGCAGATCGAGCAAAGGACGGAGAGCTACCGACCGGACTCGTGGGCGACAGATCATAACGCCCTACCATCTGGTTGGCAAGAAGTGGCGGACTCTTCGTCTGGAGAGCTGTACTATTGGAACGAGGTGGGTTTTAGTAAAAATGCGCGTTAGAAATGGCTGCCTAATTTCTAATGGTGTAGATGACGAACGAAACAGTGTGGGAGCGACCAGGTTCGACGGTGCAGGTGCAATGTTTTTTGTTTTTCGTTTTTTTAACATGTCGGAAACTGAACAATTATTTTCCGTGGTGGTGCATTTTTAATGTAGGAGACGACGGAGGAGAGTGCTGATACAAAACCCGGTGGGGATTTGGCAGAGTACGTGGTTTAGTGTTGCCGTTTTCGGAGTTGTAAGTTTTGAGGCTGTGAGTTTTGACGGGTTACTGTGTTGTTACGGTGAAGTGGATGGGAACAAGTGCCGGATTCATCAAGCGGGGATGTTTACTTTTGGAATCGGAAGACAAATGAGACGACGTGGACACGACCGGTTGCACGGAGCGTATCGTTAGGTAAAGAAGGGTTTTCAGTCCTGAATGTGTACCAGTGACAGTGATTAACATTGTGCGATTGCTACAGCTCAAGCTTTGGAAGCTAAAGCGAGGCTGGATAGCATTTTGAAAGGATGTGGGGCTCAGCAGGCAAGTTCAGCATGAAACCTGATGCAAAAAGTTCTACGTCGACTAAGCGTCCTGTGGCATCTACTCAATGCAGCCCCAATTCTGGCGGCTTCAATGGCCAGAATGAAATTAAGAGACGCAAAGTGACGGACGATGGCGCTATGGATCCCTTGGATCCAACTGGAACTGGCGGAAAGTGGTCGGACGGTCTCGAGCAGAATTGACTCGAACGGCAACCGGGCATGTCGTTCAAACAGCATTGTACCTTTACACAGGTACTACAGAGAAATAGAAGTCATTCGGCAGTAAATGGGGCAGTATTTTTACTCCACTCCTGAAATACCTACCCTTCCTTTCTTGTGATGTCCATTCACTTGTGTGTAGAAAAGTTTGTGGGCCAGTGTCGTCTAGATCGACCTGAAGATGATGGAATCCAATTTTCAACGAAGGGCGTCGGGGAATAATCGAAATCTCGGCGTTCTTGGAGCTCCGAGGGGAGTTTGAGTCCCAAAGGCACCATAAAGAAGAAAAACAGGACCGCAAGACCAAGGAACGACAAGACCAAGCAATGTGTAACCTGAACATTCAAATCGGTCGCTTGGAGGATCGAGACACCCAGCAACAAGCTTTCGCTACACTCATGTGAGAAGCTTAGTTATGATTGATTTTATGAGTATCGCGATGATATTTCTCATCTAACTATCATCGCTTGCTGCAGCGAATCTCTACCGGGACTGGACTCATCTTTAGTGAAGGAAGTGTATTCGCTGATCGAGAAGAACAAGGTAAACGATGCTGTAGGTTCTTGACTGTTTATCTACTAACATTACTGTTTGTGTTGATATTGCAGAGACCCAGTCGCTCGTCTACTCGACGAATGCTTGTTCTTCTCATTGCAGCGCTCTGCAGATGTCACCCAGTCCAAACAGCCAAACTGCTGTCCCGAATTCTTTCCTATACTTGTCTTCGTCTTCGTGACAGACATGCCAAGACGACAGATGCGTGCGTGATATTGATGTCGGCCATTTCCTTGTACGTTTTGCCATGTCCCAGTGTTTCGCTTCCCGGGTATCAAACCTCCCGTGGTGATGGCAGTACCCAGCTATTCGAAGCAGTAGCAATAATGTTTGCAAAGGAGGCAAACGCAATTGGAGATGCAGCCACCAGGTGCATTTGTGGTTTACTTAATCCAGTCGATTTTGATGGAGTGTCGGTACCGGGACCCAGCACACTTCTCGCCCACGCTACACGTATCCATCCGTTCTTCAAGGCTCTTCTAGCTGAGACCGTTGCCAAGATGGATGGAAGCACAATGTTCGCGTCATTTTCGCCTTCGTTTCTGCTGCTGCAGTCGGTGTGTCGATTAGCACGAGATGCTAACGACAAAGCGTCGTTTACACAGTTTGGAGACGACTTCGCTCCGTTCATCGATTCAATCTACGAAGCCATCGAAGATGCCTTCCAGTGCGGTCCTCGTGACGACTGGATGCTTCGGAAGCGAGGACTGGAACTTTTGACAATGCTTCTCGATATATTTGCACTGCAAGATTCTCCTTGGTGTACCTCTGTACAAGTGTCAAGGGAGTATTTCCAAGCACACTTGGTACGTACAGTCCACTTGAATTCTGTTGTAAGTCTGAGCTTACTCGTTTTACTGTTGGCTCTAGGAACGAGTGCGAGCTCTTGTGCTGGCTGGTCGACATGCTTCGGTCTCCCTTGTTCGAGAAGCTGCGATCCCTGCAGCTTTGGCATTTAAGCATTTGGAAAAGCTGTGTCCGCAAACAATTCGTGGTCCCGACTTGAAAACTAGTGGTAACTACGACTTCGTCCTGCCCAGTCCTCCAGGGTACTCGTCTATAGGGAAACGTTGGGCGCAACCTGCAGCGATCCATGATCGTGATATTTGTATCCCCAATGTTAGTGATCATTTACCCCCAGAGTCGCTAGAGGAGGAAAACTCGACAAACTTTGGCGACCTCACGACAGGGGACGAGGCTTTGCCTTCACATGATGCTTCAAATGAATCGGACTATCTGACAAACCAAGTTAATGTGATCCGGTCTCGATCGAATCGCCTGGTAGATAAAGTGACAGTCGAAGCCAAAGCTACGAGTGTTCCGCCACCTGCTGAGATTAGCCAAGACGACGAGAGATTTATGGATCTGCTCATGGACCAAGCAGAAAATGGAGACCAGGCAGATCATCCGCAGTCAGACGATGAACCGAGTGTTGGGGTCCTCCACAAAGAACCAAGCAAAGCTCGTGTTGCTCCACTTCCATCATCAACTGGAGCTCGGGTTGTCTTCCAAACAAAAGTACGCCCACCGACAGCAACGGCAGTTCAGTCTGTTGCAACTTTAAAACAATTCGCTGCGAAGCAAAAAGCTCACGTACGTTCCAGGCGGTCTCAATACCAAGACATCCCCAACATATCCCTCCCAAAGTGGCAAATGCTCGAAACAAACAATGACCTGCAGAAAAAGCAGGATATCAATGAGAGGGACAGCACGAGTAACGAGAAGGAGGATGACTTTAATCTCAAACTCACTCGAGCAGAGGCCGCCTGGAAGCAGCACAGTGCGGCGAGTTCGAGTTGGCGTTCCGTCTGTGTATTGTCGAAGACGATTTGGAGCTGCTACGACGCACAATGGCAATCGTCAAAACTCCGTGCATTGCGACGTTGTCAGGAGCGGTGCACAACGCGCTGTTCACTGCGTTTTTGGTGCTTTTGGATGGAGACGGAGGAGAGGACGACGTGTGGCTGGTGCTGCAATGGCTGCTGCAATGGGCCGGAGACATTGGACGTGGTCGACGACAGTTTGATGAGCTCGATCCACGGGTTGCCCAGGCTCTTCATACAAAGCTCAGCGAGATGGCGATTGAATCGACGAAATCGGCACTTGCGGCAGCGCACGTGCTGTTTTTGCTGGGGATCTGAGGTTTTCTTTCTAACATTGATGCAGAAAAGCAGGAGGAACATTCAGTCTTTTGGTTGAGATGTTGTTCATTAATTTACAAAGGAGGCTGGAACCAAACGCGAGCTTTGAAGTTATGTATCCTTAACATACATCGAGACATGACTTCGAGATGAGCCGAACGCAGCACTTCACTCAGAATGACAAAGAGGGGTAAACTTCAGTAAGTCAGGGCAACTCAGTACTGTACCTACTATTTATGCATCAACATTCGCTTTCACCTAGAAAACCAGACACTGTACTGTGCATGACAAAGACTCCCACTGCAACTTCAAGTTCTACTGATTTACCCATACATCCCATATGTAACAGCGGGCAAGACGACACGCAGACGCAGACTTACAGCAGGTATATCCTACATAAGGCTCAATATCTTTTCAGCCTTCTTCAATCAACACTTTCATTGAGGCCGCAATACAGTGATCGCGTGATACCAATGTGGTGCAGTTTAGGTTGCAGTGCAGGCAGTCGAAAGCGCCGCATTTCGCATACAGTTTTGCGAACCAGTACATGTATGCCGATGAAACTACAACATATTCACCCTGACCTGCAGTCTGAAGATATGCTCCAACGAGTTAAGTGCTCAGCATTTAACGGTGGTAAGCTTCTTCAACGTTGAAGCCGATGCTGGCAAATGGCTCCAACGCCGTTTCTGTACGAACGCATCGCGCCATCAATGTTGTGTGAGCGGCTCGCTCAAATACATGGTACAGTGGTGCACTTCATTTCGGCGGGGTGGACCATATACAATCTCCCAATCGAGAATAAGTGAGGGACGATGGAACCGTGTCTCGGCCAGAACATTAAATAATATCTGACAGGTTATCGGTATATACCGGGGTCGAAAACGAGGTGCACCACTGTACATGTATGTACGTGGGGCTTTTGGCTATTCGGCATTTTTGCTGTTTTTATCGAAAAATGTTCAGAAGTAACTATCTACGTGTCGATGAGAAGAACCTTGCCATTAATAGTGGTTATCACGGTTCGAAAGTAAGTATGTTTCAACAGCCAATCAAATCAAACCTTCACCTTTCATCTGTGGGCGGGTTCCATACACGAAGGTTTGATTTGATTGGCTGATCAAACATACTTTCCAACCGTGATAACCACTAATATGGTGGTAATTTTGGGCACCGATGTACATGTACTACAGGAATGATTGGGAGTTCCCTAACTCGTGTTCATTGACCGCCTTAGGTTTTCTATAATCTGCAATTATTATACGTGTTCATTGACCGCCTCAGGTTTTCTATAATCTGCAATTATTATACTTCAGTATTACTCTGCCCCGGCTCGTTTAAGGGTTCTAAAGCTCATGCAATGCAACCTTCCAGGTGGAGCTTATTAATAGATGCAAACTTGATTCACGGTGAGCTGACTGGCCCTGGTGGCAGTACCCTGCTTTCCTTCGCTTAGTTACTTGGCTCACGCCTTTGGCTTTGGTTGTCGTTGAACCGCATTGTCTTTGCGCGCGTTTTCTAGAACAGCAAAGAATCTGATGTGCAACATGGCTCAAGTGCTATGCGGAACGAAGTACCAGGTACAGGGCCATTTTCTCCATGAAAGACGTCGGGTGGAGTTGTCGAAGCTAAGTTGATGATGGTTGAACCTCCAGTCTACAGTACCACCGGCATCGTTTCGTTGACGGCACTCAACTTGCTGTGGTGCGGCCGCAATCGTCCGGTCTTGCAACGCGGGCTGGTTAGGTGAGACTTTGCGCTCCAGAGTTGACCAAACTCTCTCTCTCGACAGGTGGCCACATTCATTCTCTGTTGTCGTCACCCAGTCCAGTTCACTCTCCAATTCGCCACCTCGGGTGCAAGCGGCTCTTGTCCCTGTATCAACCTCCATTCGTCATGGTGGAGCTGTACACCCAAAGAGTTCCCGACACCTCGGGGGCGCCAAAGTGAACGCCGCCGACATCGTCATCATCGTGGCCGTGCTCTTCTTCACGATGGTCGTGGCCGTCATCGCCTCCATCCAAGCGGGCGAGAGTCACCTCGCCAGGTACTTCCCATGCATCAAGCGAGCCAAACGCAACGACGACCAAGTGCTCGACTCGCCAGCCGACAACTACCTCGCTGCTGAGCCCACGCCGAGCAAGAAACTCCCCATCGGTGACGAACGCGGCTCAGCGATCTCTTCCCAGCGTCCGTCAGCGTCGTTGATTGCTCGTGACGGAGCCCAACACCAAGTAAACGAGGTGTCAAACTTCTTCCTAGCCGACCGTGGCATGCAATGGTACTTCGTCGGTGGTGCCTTATTCGCCAGCAACATTGGTGCTGAGCACTTCATTGGCATGGCCGGAGACGGAGCTCGTCGCGGTATTGCTGTGGCAATGTATGAATGGTACGCTGCCATTTTGATCCTGTGCTTGGGCTGGATCTTCTCCCCATCTACCGTCGCTGTGGTGTGTACACGACGCCCGAGTACCTGGAGTACCGCTTTGGTGCTCCGTGCCGCCACTACTTGTCGCTCATCACTATCATCATGTATGTGTTGACGAAAATGAGTGCTAGTATCTATGGTGGAGCCATTGTTTTCCAGGCCACATTGGGTTGGAATCTGTACCTTGGGGCGGGTGTCTGTATTTGCCTCAGTGCCATGTACAGTATCGCCGGTGGACTACGTGCTGTCATGTACACGGATCTGTTCCAGATGTGCGTCTTCACTATTGGAGGCCTTGTCGTGTTTGCTTACTCGGTGAACCAGATCGGAGGCTTTGAAGGTATCCGCGAGAACCTGGACAACCAGGACCGATCGGGCTGGTTCCACCTCTGAAACCCACAAACGACCCCGACTACCCGTGGACAGGTATGATCTTCGGCCAGCCTTTGGGCTCGATCTGGTACTGGTGCATGGATCAAGATCTGGTGCAGCGTGTGTTATCTGCCAAGGACACAGCCAACGCCAAGGCTGGCTGCTCGTTCGCCAGTATCCTCAAAGTGCTGCCTCCGTTCCTGATTGTCATCCCAGGTATCATCGCTAGCATCTACTTTGACTTCAGTAAGATTGAAGACGGCACCGACGCTGCGTACCCGACGCTGCTCACTGAGATGATGCCTCACGGTGTCATTGGACTCATGATTTCCAGTATTATTACGGCTATGATGTCGAGCTTGGCGTCCGTGTTTGCTGCTGGCTCCTCTGTCGTCACCAACGACATTTACCTCAAGTTCCGACCGGATGCTTCGCACAAACAGCTTGTGTGGGTCGGTCGGATGAGTATTGTTGTTTTTGCCGTGTTGAGCTTCTGCTGGATCCCCATTATGCGCGGCGGAACGGGTCTCTACGAACAGATCGTCGAAATTCAGAGCTACCTGACGCCTCCTATCGGTATTGTGCTGGCGTTGCTTGGAAACCTGCGAACGTCTACGGTGCGTTCTCGGCTATGATTGTCGGTGGACTGCTCGGATTCTCTCGGCTTATCTTCGTGACTATCAAGGACGACAGCATGGACGGCGACCTCCCTGGAATCTGGAACACGTTCTTCTACATGAACTTCCAGCACTTTGCGTTGCTATTATGGATCACTGCCGGAGTTGTGTGTATTGTGGTGAGTTTGTTGACTCAGAAGAAGAGCCGTCCGTCGAATGAGATCCGTAAGTACATGATCCACTGGGACAAGATCCTGAAGCTCGACGCCACGGAACTTGCAAAGCCGATGTGGGTCAATGTTCTCGTTGCTGGAAGTGGAATTGCTGCTCTCGTCGTCACGTTTAGCATGTGGATCTACTTTGCGTAAGTGCTTTTCGTTGTGAAGAGAGCGAATCTGCCGTTTAAAATGCTTAAATATCAATCCTTTTTTCAGTTGTTCATTACTTTCACGTTATCATCAAGTTGATCCTACTCGGTGGCAGCGATCGCCGATGTGGAACCCATTCTCTCCACCGAGAGGTATCCATCGTCGTCGATACTTGCGACGAATGCAGAGGAAACAGCGAAGATATCCTCTCTCAATCCGATTTGTGCACTGAACGACTTGCTTGTGACGCTGACTTCGAGTTGTTCGATGCACTCGATCGCCTCGTGCGAAGTGAAATACGGAAGAAGTTGCTCCAGACTAGAAGTGTACGACCCTGTCGCGTTATGATACGCATGTTGCGCGTAGTAATACTGGAAACTTACATACCGCACCCCCATTCTGGATCGAGGGGTACATCATCTTCATGAAGTTCCGGCGGACTTTCACCTTGCGGACGGAACTGAAGATACCCCACCATTCTGGCCGATGCATATTCACCGCGTATTGGGAGCTCCACACCCAGTTTTCCTCACTAAAACCAGATTTCTTCTCGAAGTGCTGTTCAACGACACTTACAGGCCACTCGACACGAGAAAAGTTGATGCGCCAAAAGGAGTTTTGCACGGGCGGAACTTCCGCTTTGGAATGCAGAGCAAGTTGCACCAGTGGCAACGCAATTTCAGCTGTCCAGTAGTGCAAATGCTCAGCTAGAACACGACATCAACATGGTTAGGATACCCAAATTCAGCTGTGAAAGTCTCCATTTGCGCAAATACCTACAAGGATCGTTGATGTTTCCTTTACGAACACTGCAGACTTCATGTCACCGTTCAACATGTCGAACCCGTGTTGAGGGTCCACTCGTGTGCTGTTCTCGTGACCGCCGTCTCGGTACGGACGGTTGAGCCAGAGGTTCCAGGTCGCGTTTCGAGCGTTAAGTTCGAACTCTTTGTAGTTGTGAGTGCTCCCGTCGGCATCCACGAACACCTCAAAGTCGTTGTCGTGGAAGATAACGTCGTTGCGCTTCGATACGTTGGCCCACACGTCGGTCTCCTCCACGTACGCGCCGATATAGAGGAAGTGCTGGTCGTACCGGAGCTTGAACTTGGTTGCGAACCACGGCTGCGACCAGAACGTTGGGCCGCGAATGTCTTGGAACGAGTCACTCAAAGGCACTTCGGACCACACTTTCTCATCTAGAAGTCCGTCGATGCCGATGCTATTGGCTGGAAACTGATCGGTTGGTGGTGGGAGGTGATAGGCGGCATATCGTCGAGGGTGCAGGTGGACGAAGTTGCACGGAGATTGAGACGGAGGACCAGAAATTGGTTGGGACGGGGTGGCCCTTGAACTTCAACGGCGGAAGTGGCAAAAAGCAATGTAGTCGAGCACAATAAGGCCACGGAATTCGAGAACATGAGCTGGAAGCGCATTATGTTCACGTTAGATCGCTTTGCAATTCGGAAGTAGTGAGATGTATGCTGCTACACAATCGCTACATAATCCAACTTCAACTTGCCAGATCGTCCGTCTAACCCTGGACTGGAGCAACGAACCAAGCCACGTGCCCTTCGAGGTGTGACCCCGTGAAGCCCGAAGTATCAAACCAGCAGAATTAAAAAGTGAGGAGGAGAACGATAGAGTCATGGTAGAATATCCAGGAAAAACACCACCAAATGGCGTAATGGACGGAGTCTGTTCCTCTCTTGTTTGCGTTGATCTGTCCTTCAACTACCGGCAGGCTTTCTATTAGCCATCACAAGTTCCGTTGTGGGCCACAACAGAACCCGTTCACGTCGAGACGGTCCTTTGAAAGGACTTCAACCGTGCTCGCGTCTTGCTAATGCAAACAAGACTGTGGGCTTCGACGGGAAGATCAGTCAGGGGGCTCTTTTGACTCAATGATAGCGCCGGAAAAGGTCACCTGCCTGCCTTAACTTGCCTTGATGATTTTTGCTCGGACTGCGGCTATTCTGCTGAGATGAAGTGTTCTTTGTCACCACCAAAATCGTGATGGATACA
>JAAKBD010000408.1:0-18487 GCA_012656105.1 Phytophthora syringae
CTGTCCAGGCGCATCATTGTTTGAAATAATACGTCGGGACCTAGGACTATCTGTGCTTAGTGGTCTGGCATATATATATTCACGCAAGCGTACTCGTCGTGGCGTCCCAGCGTGCATGCTCGACTTCAAATAGGGGTAACGTAGTTAATGTGGTTCACATATTTAATGTGTCTCACATAATTATTTTATCGCCCAATCATATCCGTTCAATTTCAGCCAATCCGGGCCGCCTCGCTCCGCTCGGCAGCTAAAGACAGCAATTTGTCCAATGAGGGCCCCCTCGCTTTGCTCGGCGGCACATTTTGTCCAATGAAAAGTCCGGAAATGCGTGAGCCGACGGACCGACAGACGGACCGACAGACCGACCGACAGACAGACGCCAAACTGGCGTAGAAGCTTTTAGATTAATGGGCATGCGTCGACATCTATCTAAAAGCCTCTACGCCAGTGTGGTGTCTGTCTGTCGGTCAGTCCGCGCGCATATCCGGCCTTTTCATTGGCCAAAACCGTACCGCCGAGCAAAGCGAGGAGGGTCGTAATTTGCTGTCTTTAGCTGCCGAAACATGTAAAACCAGCGTGGCTCTGATTAGTCGAAAAAATTGGAATTTCTCATCCCTTTCATTTCCTTTCATTTTGGAATAGGCGGCGAAGCGCGGACACGACAGCAGGGCGCGGCGATTCTCGGGACGGGGAGTGCGCACGCGCCGCAGACAAGGTAGCCATAGATGAGTTGTATATGTTGCATGGTAATACATAAACTTTTAAACTATGTCGGTTTCGGGAGTGCTGCCTGTTGCGGATAACTGATACCTTCAGGGCAACCGAGGGGTCACTGTGTGGGATTAGGATGAGGGCTGGTGCCTGCTTCGGCGGGGCCATGGGGGATATTGTAGCGGGAGCCGTGCCACGACCATGTAGTCGAGACACCCCCATGGCGTATAGACACCAGGCAGTCCCTTTCGAATCTACAATATTGCCCATTTGCCGGCGTCACCTTATTATGGCTATTTGGTGGCAATAGCATTTGGTACTGTAGTTCTCATGCATTGCTCCGTTATTTGAAAGGTTGCAGCTGGCCCCCGCCGCCGTCCCAAGAGATCAAGACCAGCCCTGCCACAACCCCGCTCGCGAGCCGCGACGCTGAGGTGCCCATTTATGCCCGCCGGCTAAATGGGAAATCTCATACCAATCCGGGGTACTGGGGTGGATCCATGTGGCGAGAAAAGCCGGTTTACCGGGTCGCCCACCCCAGCCTCGGGCCAGTTGTCGTGTATGGGACCGGCCCTTAGGATGGAGACATTTTAAGGTGCTTCCGTGTCCGTGGCAGGGCGCATGCAACCGCATGTTAATTCCAAATAGACAGCAGAACTCGCTGTTTTGAGGACGAACGTTTACTGTGTTATCCTATCAGTATCCTTCTTTCTTAAGCTACAATGGCTCTATGTACTGTTCAGTATTTACGCGGACTTTGGTCTGTGCGACCCTTCAACATCTATGATGCCAAAGGACGACTCCGTTCCCAAAAGAAAAGAAACACAAAGCCCAAAATTCTGACCCATTACCCCTTACAACCAAAAAGGTTAAGGCCCTGGCCGCGGGGCCCAGTGGTAAAGAAGCCGACGGACAGTCCACCACGGTTGCCAAAGGAAAAGCGACCAGAAAACAAAGGTGGGGACTGCTCGCGCTTCAGCACAAAAACTGAAGCTTCGTCTCCAAAGGTATTGAGACGTTGCGCCAAATCATGAGTGCTTAAGGGGTAACAGTGGAGGTGAGGTACCAAAAGATGAACGGGGTTTTACTTGGCTATATGAGATGTTTTACTGTCGCATCGGGTTAAGGTTCGCGTGTAATTCTGGATAGTGCTGAGGCTGCTGTTGCTAGAGAGGAGGTATATCGACAAGGGTAGCCAGTGCGTCGTGTCTGAAACGAGCTTTGACGAGATCATACTGTGGGTTCTGTTGGCACCCCCGCCTTCGGGCATATAGATAGCCTAGGTCAGTACATGTTACATATGTATATATCAAGGTAGTGCTTATTGATTGAGCGTTAGATTATATCTAACGCTCTGTCCAATGCTTTTATTTCAGCGCTGGGCAGGATACGAGCGACAAGAAATGCGGGACAGTATCGTGGGAACTAAACGAGCGCGGTACGAAATCCCATGCATCTGACAGTGGTTTCATCTTCCTGACTTTTGGTTATACAGAGACGCGCGTCGCGAGCAACTTCAGCACCGGTTTGACAATGCAACGGCTTTAAATGCAACCCCGAGTGCGTACGAGTCACCGGATCTAAACGAAGGCGCACCAATAGGAGACGCGCCGCAAGCAAACGGTTCAGAGACGCCATGAGTGAGATGGAGCAGCTCAGCCTTCAGGAAGGGAGTGTGGTTGAATCCACAGTACCGCCCCCAACACGACGATCGCTGCTCCTGATTGCACTGTCTTCGAGGTAGCCGCGCCGGCCGCCGTATCTTCTGTTGCTGCGACTGTCGAAGATCAAGCGGTTGTGGCCGCCCGGGACCGCCGAGTGTGCGACCTGCTCGGGCGGCGGCTACAAGGGCGAGGGATGCTGAGCGGACACGAGCTAGACGAGCCCAACAAACGGCATCTCAACGCGAACGTAAAAGATACGAAATAGTGAGCGTCGCAGGGTTTTGCGGGCTCAACAGCGTCACAACGCACTCCTGGCCCAAACGAATCGTGCTCTACAAGTTGACGAGCCCGAGCCATCTGTGCTTCAAGTTGTTGCAGATCTCGAGGTCCCTCAGATCTCGATACCGTTGCAGTAGGAGATGACGATGGTCAACAGCGCCAAGCGGGATGGCGTTTGGCGCTTTCGGATGCAGCGTTGGTTGCTTCACGCCGGCGCGACCAAGTTTACCGCGAGGCTGTACGCGCTGAACAAACCGATGCCGTAAGAGGCGGAACGACAGCGTAGCCAGGAATACCATGAGGCACTTCGCGCAGAACTAACAGAGGAAGCCAGCGATGCCGCCCTAGAACGTGATGCAGCAACAGAGACGGTCGGCTCAAACGGAGGAGGAGAAAGAAGCTGCGAAGGAGAAGACGCGTATTCAGCGAAAGAGCACACGTCGGGGTCATGCTTTGGCCAATCATGAGGATTTCGATAAAGCCCGAGTTTCCGGAAATAACGTTGTAAACGGACGCCATCGGTTGCCCGACCAGTTTGAGTGCGGGTGGTGCGGCGCTTGGAAGTGGCCCGGTGAATCTCCGGTGTCTTGCTGCCTTGCGGGGCGGGTGCAACTTCCGCCGTTGCGCGCGGTCCCCTGTGTGCTTCACAAGTTCTTCGGAGAGAAGGTGTTTCGAGACAGAGTGCGCGCTTACAATCAAGTGTTTGCTTTTACATCCATCGGGACGACTCGGAGCGACGGGCGCGGGTACGCCCGTCTCAATGAGGACAGAGATGTTCAAGGTCAACGCGGTGTTTACACATATCGCATCCAAGGCGCCATGGGGCATTTCATGGGGTCGCTACTTCCTCATTACGAGCAGGGTAGTGACGGAGAGCTCGCACCGGCCAAGTTTGCGCAGATCTATATCGTCGACTCTGACATGGCAGCCAGAGCTGAGCGTCGACAGGGAATTTTGAACACCTCGACCGAAGGAAGTTGGAAGCGATTGAGAAGATCATGGATGAGATTAATCCTTTCGCTGCGCAATATCTCTCATTCGGAGATAAAATGCGGAAGGAGGCCGAGGAAGGCGTAGAGTCTCCAACCGTCGTGTTCAAGTTACACGCTGACCATCGCCACCCGGGTACGCACAACTTACCGACGGTGTCTGAAGTGGGCGTTACGATGGTTGATGATGGGAATCTTTCCAAACACCGTGATCTCCTCCTATACAAAAAGGACGGTGGTCTTTTCGCTTATACGAAACTGGACCCATGTACGACCCGCTCCAGTACCCGCTGTTGTTCCCGCACGGTGAACTTGGGTGGACATACACAGACACTTACGCTAACGGCAGACTTTACAACAAAAAACCGAAGATGTCGCTCCGGCAAGCTGTAGCCTACCGTCTGTTCCCAAAACTGGGCGATGGGTCTGTCCTGCATCTGGGCGGTAGACTCTTGCAGCAGTGGTGTGTGGATCAACGGGCTAAGGTGGAACAAGAGAGCCTGCGGTGGGTTTCGGACAACCAGAAAACAATTCGAGCGGATCTGTATAGTGGTGTGAGGGACGCCTACCTCCAAGAGCAGACTGTGCTATTACGGGAGGAGGGGCTCTTATCCGAGTATGACTCAGCAACGCGCACGTTGAGGCCACCGGGGATTCAGGGACGATTGGTAGTCGTCCCCCAATTTCCTTAACCGGGTTGGCAAGACAATTGTGCTACCTGGAAGTTACACGGGAGCCCCCGCGGCATGTACAAGGCCTACCAAGACTCTATGGCGATTGTGCGTGAATTTGGAAAGCCGGACATTTTTTTGACGATGACTTGCAGCCCTGTGTGGGATGAAAAACGGAGTCTATGGAACCTCCGAGTCTATGGAACCTCCGTTAACCGCGCAAGACCGCCCGGACATTGTTGCTCGAGTATGGCAGCCGAAATTAAGCGCCCTGCTAAACGACTTAGACGAAGGCGTACTGGGTCGCCTTCTCGCTCGGATATACGTTGTTGAATTCCAGAAGCGGGGTCTTCCGCACGCGCATATTCTGATCGTCCTGGCGGAGGAGGACAAACCAAGGACGAGGCAAATTATCGACCAAATGGTGTCTGCAGAGATTCCCGATCCAGCCACCAACATTGATCTTTACAATACGGTCATGTCGTGCATGCTGCACCATCCATGTGGGGCTTTGAACCCGAATGCCGATTGCATGAAGGACGGGAAGTGCAGTAAAGGGTTCCCGAAGCCATTGGTAGAGGTTACCAGGGCTAACGTAAACGGATATCCGCTTAACAGGCGTCGTCGACGCGAAGAAGATGTACTGACGTTCAAAGGAAAAACGTATGACAACGCTACGGCTAACCAATGGGTCGTACCGTACAACCCGTACTTTTGCAGAAGTACAACTGTCATATCAACGTTGAGGTGTGTACCTCCTCACTGCAATTAAATACCTGTACAAGTACGTCTACAAGGGATCGGACCGGGCAGTACTGACGGTCCAAGCCAGGTGTCATCCAGATGACCCCGATGCTTCGACTTTGGAGCCGAACGAAGTGCTACGATACCTGAACGCGCGCTACTTATCTCCCATCGAATCCTGCATGCGACTTTTGAAGTACGTCATTCAAGGCAAGACCCACTCTGTGACGCTGCTTACTGTCCACATTGACGGAGAGCAGATGATTACGTTCACTGGAGAGGACATCACGGAAGCCGTTCTAGAACGTTCAGCACATACCACGCTTACGCGCTTTTTCGAGTTGTGCGCCAGTGAGGCGCCCGAGAACCAAATAGCTAAGCGGATGCTATACCAGGACATACCGAAGAAGTTCTGCTGGGAAAACAAACGCTGGGTCCGTCGTAAGAATTACTGCGCATCCATCGGAAGACTCTGTTTTCAAGTAGACGCCTCGACCAGCTGCAGCATATCGGTAAGATACCGGTATGACCTTCACTCAGTGGGACCGCAATCATTTCTGTGTTTACGGGACACTGATGATGAGACGCTGTTTACGCTACAGGGATTACGGGACACGTGGGTACAAGATTGTGGGTACAAGATGGGCATCCACGTGGCAGTCGCTGATTGGCTGAAGTAACTCAGTATCCAGTAAAGAATCCAGTGTAGTGTATCCAGTAGAATATTCAGTAGGCTTAGAGGTAGCAAGGAGTTTGCGAACTAAGGACCTAAATCAATCACTTTGCATTTTGCCATCAATCGACCAAAGCCTTTTGGTTATGAGCCCAAGCCCCGTCTTCCCTGACCAAGACCCCGACTACGCCTTCGCCATGGACGTGTGGCGAAGTGGATTGCAGAAATGGCGAAGATGGAGAGTGACTAAGAAAGAATGAGAAAGGGATGGGTCACTATCCCGGGTCTATTACCTTACTGGACAAGAGATCCGGAAGGGCAGATCCAACCCGCTCCATGGATTATGGCAAATGGGACTAAGGACCCGGAGGTCCAAGTGCCAGCAATGTGGATCTCGGAGTAGGGATCAATCACCGGGGACCCCGGATCTTGGATCGTGGATCTTGGATCTTGGATCCTGGATCTTGGATTCTGGATCTTGGATCTTGGATCTGGGATCCTGGATCTGGGATCTTGGATCGGCCATTTTGGATCAGGAATCCCGGATCCCAGATCCACTACGTCGGATCCTGGATCACGAGAAGGAGACGAAAAGAGTTGACGAAGACCTACGGGTGTCGTGAGACAAGATGATGGGATGCACGATTTATCGACAAGTGATTAGATGCAGGGTCCACGCTCCAGCGATTACTTCCGAGAGGGGCAGCGACATAGCACGGGATGACGACGGTCAAGAATGGAAACGCATGGCGATCCACAAGTGGAGACAGTTGCACAGCTATTTTAGAGGATACAAAAGTAGGGTCCACTTGGCATAGTATATAACATAAATCAGAACTGAATTTGCTCCATAACCCACAAGTGTTTGCAAAGTGCCTGGAAGAGGAACTACATTGGCCTCCCGACACTAAGAAGACTTCAGTTGTATTGGATCTAGTAGTTAGTGTAAGACTGGATAATAAATTGGCCAGATCCTTACCTACTCTAGTGACATACATTCAAGTGCAGATCCAAGATCCAACGGACTTTCTTACTTGGCCCGCGGATCCTTCAGTGTCTCGACACCCCAAGATCCCCGCTATAGGAAGCGGCAAGTAACTGCAAAGGAAACCCCCACACCCCAAAGGCAACCCTCGGCCCAGGATCCAGTCCAGGCCGCCAGATCCAAGCTTGAAGAATCGCTTGGAATCTGGATCTCATAACCGGCAGTAGAGTGAAGAGTTCCACGCTACTAAACCACCCCGCGTCCCGCCAAGACGTTCAAGAATCGCGTACTGCTAATCTTCAGAGTCCCAAGAGAGCAGATCCAGCCCACCGACGGGTACACAAGGTGAGAAGTTCAGCCGTATCACGGATATCGGAGTACCCCTCCGTTAGTCGGTGTCTATGCGCAGTTGGGAAGCCGGATCCAGTCTTGGTCAGATTTTGACGAATCCCGCTACACCACAATGGTGCGTGTGCCCGGATCTCTTGAGGACTCTGGATTTCACCGTGAGTCCGAGAAAAGAAGATGTGCAAGTGAAGATTGAGCCAGGGGAAGAAGCGTCATCGGACGTCGGATCGACGACGACGCTGCTGAATGAAGCAAGATCCGCAGATCGACAGAGCCCTGGGAGGAGTTCTGTCGACAGACAAAGAGGAAGATCCGGATCCGGATCAGGAAGAGAAACCTCGACTTCCTCCCCAGGTCCCTTCGGGGACCCCCGGATCTCGATGCGAATCGAGATCTGCTGAGCGAGCAGGCTCAGGTAAAACCCGAGCCATACTCGTTCGCCAAGCTGGATCCATATTCAGCGAACCCCGGACGTGAGTCACTCACATCCGGTCGGGATCCACCCTCGTCAAGTCGGATCCGGTCCCGAATCCGCCAGCTACGAAGTCGAAGAAGAAGAAGAATAAGGCTGCGCGGAAACAACTCAAGGCGCCGGACTCCGAGAACGAAGATCAGGCGGACGGATCCTTGAGCTCCCTGGAACATGCGTATCATCACAAGAACTTACGCAACTTCCTGAAGCAAGATCCAGTGATGCAGATCCTGAAGCTGAAACAGATCGGCACTCTGAAAGGACCAGTCACCGAGCCACGAGCGATGTCGGATCAACTCGCAGCAGTGAAAGAGCTCCTACAACTATTGGATGAAGCCGGGATGGCGGCTGGATCCTTCGACGCAGACGCGCTCTTCGATCACAAGTTGGACGTGATCCAGGAGGCGACCAGCTACTTGTTTGACCACCTGGTGATCCTAGTCGGCGAACAACTTCGGACCCCGGATCCAGTGGCCTCACCCCAAGTAAGCGCCGCTGGATCGTCACACTACGCGTCGGCAACTTCGGAACCGGACACAGACACCTCGGGAGGAACCAGACGCATGCCGCTGGGACCTACCGGAGCCGCGATGCTCGAATCCAGAGCCAAGGCCCGAACCCCGAAGGCGACGAACCCGGTCCGAGAACAGATCCAGACTCCGATCGGAAATCAGACAACGTCTGAATCAATACCCAGATCGGATCCCTGGCCATCGTGGGCTAGGTCGTCATCGGAGGATCAAGTGCCGCCAGCGGCACCACCGAACGCCACCAGCATCGTCTCAGTGGCCCGTGGGGCAACTAGAGACATTTCCAAGCGGCCATGAGCAAGTTCTTACGGGAGCAGCAAACAACGACCCGCCTCAGATGCCGGTCCGAGACCAGCCTGTTGGATCCCGGGATGTTGACATGGAGTCAGTCGGATCTCGGGATCTCTCCCTCCACCGTCACCTGATTCGTGGGAATACGACCCCGATGAATTGGAAATCTCAACCGCAGGACGCGCTGCGATAGCCACGGCAACTGCCGGATCCGGCGGATCCTCTATGATCCAGCGTGTACGGATCTCGGCGATCTCGGATCTCAAAGAGTTCACGGGTAAAGATCAAGACGAAGATCGAGCGCGAGCATGGGTCAGTAAAGTCAAATCGGCGTTCTTAAGAGATCAAGCTACGGATGGGGAGATGTGCTTGACCTTCGCGGATCTGCTGGCAGGACCGGCGAAGAATTGGTACCGACAACTAGGCCGCACCACGCGGAACAAGTGGAGCGACCTATTGCGTAGTTTCCAGACTCAATATTGTGGGCTGGGAGTTTCGGTGGCATGGCAATATTACCATGCCCGCAAGCGGTCCGAAGAATCTCCGATGGATTATCTCTACCGGTTGAACGTGGCGGCCCTTCGTGCGAAACTGAAGATCAAAGACGGGAACCCGAAGGATCGCCGAGAACACGTGGAGCATTTCATCGAGACTTTGGGAGATCCAGAACTGGCAGATCAGCTCACCCTGCATCGACTTGCCGACGCCGACGCGCTGGAAGAAGTACTGCGCGCGAGAGAGCGAGCCAAAGGACGACAGAAGCGGTCAGCGTTTGGATCCAGTTCAGACAGAAGACGAACACGTCTGCGACAACCGCTCCAACCAAGAAAGCTGTCCGTGCTATCCAGATTCAGAGTCCCGATTCCGGATCCAACTCTGGATCCGACTCTTCGGACGCGGAAGGCGATTTGCGCAGAATCTACCTAGCCTCTGCGGAGGAGAGATCCCGACCCCAGACGACGGGAAGCGAGAACCAAGCGACCGATCGGAATCAAGTTAGCCGGGGGTGGATCCACCACCGCCGGATCCAAGATCGCATAACCGCCACGATGGATCTCGTTGTTCGCACTGTGGATCTCGTAAGCATACGGATCTCGGATGCTGGAGACGCCTGACTTGTCAGAAGCGTGGAAAGCGAGGCCACCCCGCGGACCATTGCCTCTTCGTCTGCCGTGGATGTGGTGAGCTTCACGACATGGGCAAATGCCCTATGGAAGAGTTCTACAACCAGATCCGCCAGTGGTACAACCCGACCAAGCATGCCGGGATGTTACCGTCGATGGCTGAGAAGATGTTAAACTAGGACGCTCGTCGGGTTTGAATCCGATACGAGCCGAGCGTTCTAGGTATTGCATTTATGCATTTGTGAACAAACTGTCGGTAGATCAGGTTAGCAAAAAACAGATCCACTCGATAATACATATGATCTCCATGAGAAGCGCGTTGCGAGGATCTCCAGTTTCCGTCCACCGGATGAGTTCAGCCGGTCCGAGACGGAAGTAGCCCTGGATCTCCAGGTCGGGGATTCGCGGGGCTATTGGAAGCAACGGGAAAGGGACGACTGGTTTAAACCAGCCGATGGAGAAGGAGTTCGAAGCCTTCCCCAAGTCAACGAATACCACCGATCCGGTGAAGCTGGATCCCTGGATCTACTCCCTGGTCCCGGGGATACTGGAAACATCATGCGCCGGGTAAGTGGTTTCGTCAAGCCAAGCTGACAGGCAAGATCAACAATGAAAAAGCGGTCTTGCTCCTAGATACAGGTGCCGAGGTGTCCATTGTGGACACCGCCTTTGCTCGTAAGGTTGGGTGCCATATCGATACAAGTCAGAACCAAGAATGTGTAGGGATTGGCGACAACGTGTACACCACGGAAGGAAGGACGAGGATCAAGATCACACTGGCTGGATACTTGGTTTACTTTTTCGATATTTGGGTTGGAGATCTGTCAGGACAGGAGGCGATCCTAGGCATGGATTACATGGTACCGGCCGGGATCCGCTTGGATCTGGCAGATGGATCCCTCACCTTGGCGGACGAAATTAAGATCCGTTTAAGCGGTCGACGTCAGCTCTACAATGATAAAGCCAAGATCCTCAACCTGGGTGAATGGATGTCACTCGAGGTCGGAGGGGTGGACGAGTTGCCATTTCGCCTACGATCCTCAGAACGTGAGAAGTTGTGGGTCACGAGAGGCGAACGCTGGGTCCCGACAGTGGTCGGTGGACCGGGTAGGACGCGGTACCTAAAAGTGACAAACATCGGTGAGAGGAGACTGGTGCTACAAGGAGATGAGAAAGTAGCCATGTGGCTCGCTCCCGATAAAGTACCACGTCTTCCTGGATTTGTGTCAGTAGGATCCCGCCGATATATGGAATGGCAGAATCTAGCGTTAGAAGCCACGGTGGGATGGGATCCGCCGGAAGAACCATCGCCGGATCCGTCGATCTCTTTGGTCGAACGGCCTGCGTATTCTACACCCCGCGCCATACTACGAAGAAGCAAGGTCTCCCAGTTGACCCGGCCGGCGACGATCCCAGAAGAAGATTTACCTGAAGAGGACTCCTTAGAGCCAAATATGGTTGATCCACCAGCCGTGATGAATGAGGCCAAGGCGGAGAATCCAGTGACGGCTGATCCACCAGCCGGGACGAATGAGGTCAAGGCAGAGGATTTAGCGATCGCTGACCCGTCGGCCGTGACGAACGAGGTTGAGGCGGAGGACCCAGTGACAGCGGATCCACCGACAGCTCCGGGCCGACAAGATCCGGAGAGAAAACCAACGGACGAGGTAACGGCGAAGGGTCTGATCCATTACGCCGACGACCTGGTCGCGGAGATCGAGGTTCACCGCCATGAAAGTGGGGAGCTTTTCGCTGAAGACATGCAGGGTGAGTTGGCCGTGATACCGGAGGTAGTCATCTCGACCGATGAGGTCCGGATCGAAGATATTCAAGCCGGGGATCCGATGTACAACACGGCTGAGGAAATCAACGACGTTGGGGAAGAAACATTTGCTGATGGGCAAAGGAAACGCTCTGCCACCGGCCGCGAGGGAGTCATATGCGATATCGATATGGGAAACGCTAAACCAATTGCTCAACGCGTGCGCAAAGTAGCACCACAGTACCGCGAGAAGGTCTCGGATCTACTCAAGGGTCTGCTGTCAGCAACGATCATCAATCACTCTACTTCGCCGTGGGCCTCCCCATAGTGGTGATTATCAAGAAAAACGGAGTTGATATCAGGCTGTGTATCGATTATCGGATGGTCAACAGCCTAACTAGGTTGATGGTGTATCCTATGCCCCTGATCAACGAGTTGCTGGAGAACCTAGACCAAGTGCTGTGGTACTGTTCCTTGGATATGGCTAGCGGATTTTGGGTGGTGCCTATGACGGATCGAGCTCGTTTGATCTCGGCATTCATCACCCCCTTCGGCCTATTTGAGTGGAATCGTATGCCTCTTGGCCTCAAGAACGCACCACAAATTTATCAACGCCTGGTAGACAATGTCCTGTATGGATTTAAGCGGATCTCCAAAGGGGTGACACGGAAGGGATCGAGGATGTGTTCGAAGCTGGAGAGCCCGAGATGCCAGGCACCCCGTCGGTACTAGGGCGCCGATCGTATATCGACGACATTCTCGTTACCGCGGGATCCTAGGAGGATCTGTGCGAACGGGTGGAATGCCTGCTGGAAGCATGCAACCGATACAATCTGTCAATCAGCGTGGTGAAAGCTTCTGGGGTCTACGCAAGGTGGACTATTTAGGACACCAAGTATCGTTGGATGGCTTGGAAGCTCACCCGAAGGACCTGAAGTCTCTGGCGGATATACCTTTCCTGCAGTCACTTAGATCCATGCAGTCGTTCCTGGGAAGTTTAAACTACTATAGTCGGTTCATTGAAGACTACGCGGTCTATGCAGCAGTCCTGTATGAGCTGCGGGAAGTGGACTTCGCGGAGTTGCGAAAACGCAAGGATCTGCGGCAGATCCTCGACAATGGATCCATAGACAGGGGGAGGTGGATCCTGACAACGGAGTACCGGATCCAGTTGCGGATCCAGGATCCGAATCACCAGATCCAAGATACGGGATTTTGGTCCAGACGGATGAACGGTGGATCCGAGCTTATAAAGGGTTCGAAGTGTTGAAACAGCGGATAGCCACAACCCCCATCCTTCGACACTTCGACCCAGATCGGAAACCTGTCGTAGTAGTATATGCCAGCGAGTGGGCCATCTCAGCGGCCCTGATGCAAGAGCACGACCGAACTTTCTACCCAGTTACTTTTGCGAGCCGAACCCTGAAGTCCAATGAGTTGAATTATAACGTGGTGGAGAAAGAAGTGCTGGCGCTACTACGGATCTTGGATCTGAACTACAACATGTTAGTTGGGCGTCAGATCCGGATCTTGACTCGACATTCGACGTTGGCATGGCTTTTCCGATCACCGGGCCTACAAGGACGCCTGGGGCAATGGGCAGCCCTCCTATCGCCCTGGACTCTGGAAATTATGAAGTGCACCCGAGGAGAGGATGAGATCCTAGGAGCAATCGCAGCCAGTATCACCCCGAGATCCAAAGTAGATGAAGCCCTGATTGCGATTGCGCCCAGGAAGGAACCACGTCGCCAGATCCAAGCACCGGTCCCAACAGTCAAGGCCGGCGAAGAGCTATTCGTCGTGAGTTTTGATGGAGCCGCACGGGTTAAACGAGGCGGAGGCGCATACAGTGCGATCCTGTGGAAACTGCCAGAGTGGACAGTAGTGAGAGCACGATCGGAACATGCACAGAAGAGATGACCGTCAATGAAGCCGAATACAGTGGACTTCTGTTATGCTTCGAGCTGCTGGACGGCATGGATCAAGGGCGATTAGTCATCTGCGGCGACTCCAACCTGGTGATCCGACAAGTACGAGGAGAGATCGATTGCAAGGCTCCCGGGTTAACCCTGCTAAAGCAGAAGGCGCTGGATAAGCTCCAAGCTTGGCCTCGACATGAACTGCTGCACGTGAAGAGGGACTGGAATGCCAGTGCGGACAGCCTAGCGAGTGCGGCACTACAACGACAACAGGGAACGGTAGTAGAAACTGAGGCAGAGTGCCAGGATCTAGTCACCCTCAACCGACTGGATGAGATCCTAGCGGTCCAACCGGAAGAGAAGGTTGTGCGAATTTCGCCTGTGGCTACCAGATCCACGGCTCGATCCAAATCCAACCCCAGTGTGCTACAGGAAGGATTCGTCAGAGAATTGAGGATCGACCGGATCCGGCGTGCTCAAGAAGAAGAAGAGTGGATCCTGAACATGAAGCTGTATCAGGCCGGAGAAGTGGCCAGTCTCTCAAAAGAGGAAGCCAGATCCTGTAGTATCATAGCTGCGGACTACGAGGTCGACAATAATGATCTGCTATTTTATTGTGCCCCCACAAAGAAGACCGAGGCGGATCGGGATGGGCTGATGAGGCTGGTTGCTCCAGAAGCGCTACACCAGGATATTCTACATCACTACCATGCCAGCCTCGAAGGAGGACACCAAGGGGTTGGCCGTACTTACCAGCGGATCAGAGATCATTTCCACTGGCGAGGTATATACCGGAGTGTGCAGAGGTATGTCGGGGAATGTGTCGACTGTGAAACGGGAAAAGGACGTCCGACGATCCGAGGCGAGTCGCCCGGAAACTTGCAAGCCACCTACCCTTTTCAGATCATAGCTATGGATCACATCCCCTCCTTGCCTAAATCATACAAGGGCAACACGGAACTGTTGATCTGGGTGGATCTGTTCACGGGCTGTGTGATTGCGAAAGCTAGTAACTCTCGGACCGCTCAGACCATTGCCGAGTCGTACGAGGAGTGTGTCTTCCGCCGTTTTGGCGCCAGCGAAGTGATCCGACACAACCGAGAACCTGGGTTCATGTCGGACTTCTTCCGCGCGTTTAATCAGATCCTAGGCCAGCGACAGAGAGCGACTATGGCGTATCGACCACAGGCCAACGGAACCGCTGAACGAATGGTACAGACGTCCACTCGAGCCTTGAAGATGTATGTTCAGGATCTGGATCAACGAGACTGGGACGAATATGCGGAACGGCTTACTTTCGCGATCAACACAGCTTACGATCGAGTCCGCGACGACACCCCGTTCTATCTGGTACATGGATGGGATCCGAGATCCACTCTGGAAGCTACGATCCCGCTCGGCAGTACGCAACGACGAGACAAGGATCCAAGACGGTGGAGGTACCAGATCCAGCGTCACTACGCTCAAGCTCGAGAACAGGTCGGAGAAAGATTACGTGCGGCCATCGCAGAGCGAGCAGAGACGCATAATGAAGGGATCCAGCCTCACGCCATCGAAGCAGGATCCCAAGTGTGGCTCTATGTGGACCGAGTTAAGGAAGGGTATGTTCGCAAGCTAGCCCACCTCTGGCATGGCCCATTCAGGGTGGTAGAAAAGGTCAGCGAATATGCTGTGAAGTTGGGAACAGCCGGCACAGAGTACCGACTGTTTCCAGTGGTGCATGTCTCGAAAGTAAAGCCAGTAAGGAGTTTCCCGACCGACCACAGATCCGTCTAACGGTGGATCCGGGAGACCGAGTCGATTTCGACGAAGTTCTACTACCGGAAGATAGTTGGATCCCGGATCTCGGTCCTGACGAATACGAAGTCGAGAGGATCACCGATGTGCGAACCGGCAAAAGACCCGGTATGGCCGGATCCGCCGAGAGTTTTGGTACACTGGCGCGGATATGAAGATCCTAGCTGGATCGACGAGACGGACCTCAACTGTGGAGCCCTGTTGTATGAGTTCCTACGAAATCACGTGAACCGGAACCGGTTCGGTGTGATGCAATCTCACGAGGAGGAGTGAGGATGCAACCTGCCAGTATGAGTTGGTCGTATTGGCGGAGGACAAGGTGAGAAGATCCACAAGGAGGTTGTGGGTCGGAGGACGGAGGTGTATATGTATACTGCGAAGGACTAAAGGAGTGCTTCGAGGCGGAGTATACCGGATCCGGGATCCGGAAGCTATCTCTGCATATATGAGAAAAGAGTGGAGTCAGAAGAAGGTCAAATGTATTACGACGCTACGGGGAAGACGGATCCTGCGGATCCAGTGCCGGACTTGATTAAAGATAGCGGATGGTGACGAGTGGATCCAGAGGAATTGTTAGCTGCGCACTATGGGGATCATCTTACGGGAGCGTACTCGCGGGTCTCACGTTGGAGAACTTGTTCAGCAGACGGGGAACTCGAAAAGCGGGATGATCCACCGGATGTGCGCGAAATTGGTTCCGCCAAGGATCCGCCTCGTCGATTTCCGCGAGAGCTTCGACTAGAGTCGTAGGCTCAGCTTGCGGGCGGACGGGATGAGACAAATTGATGACTCGGGACAGATGTCCCGGGTACCATATCACCCTCTCGAGAGACGACGGGAAGTGCAAGAACACCCGATCCAACAGAATGTCCAAGTCGCACCAACCATGAATCATCAACTGGATCAACATGAGATACAGCGATTCAGATCCCGGCCGGCATGGCTGCGGCGATTCTTACGGCTGAGCCAAAACTTGTGCAGCCATGGATACTGCCTACGTAGCGCGGAAGAAATGGGGAAGCCGTGAGTGCTCTCCCAGAATACTTGCAAAAGTTTCACTTCAAGCCTCTGGTAGGTCCGATAGAAGGATCCCAGGGCACCACCCACTGACAGATCGAAACTTATGGGGTTCCCAGTGTTGGCCATGGCTAGCCAATGAGCTTCTCTCATCAATTCTTCAATGTTGGTCTGGGTGATCAAACCGGTGCACCACTGTTCATCGGTGAGTAGCGGAGGAGCCCCAGCTTCGGCAGGAAACAGCCATCCCGGCGATAAGGGGAGAAGAGGGAATAAGTCAGCGACGACCATATCCTGGATCACCATAGCCCGCACTTTGGATGCGATCCAAGGAGCGATTTCCGAGATCGTCATAGTACGCCGAGCATGAGTGCGACCCGGAATGAAGACGTTGTCTGCTGCGAAAGGGGCTTGGGGATCCAGTGGATCAGCCGCGGAACCATGAGTAGATCCATGATCCGATTCAGAGGAGTCATCGGAGTTGCCGGCGGAATCACCCCCATCGGGCTGACCCGGTGGCCCTCCAGACCCTCGAGTCTTGGACTGGGACTTGTCGGACTTGGATCCACCTGATTTGTTCGAGGTAGATCTCGACTTGCGGGATTTGGATCCGCCAGACTTGGGGTACGGGTTTTGCCTTGCCAGCTTTGGGTCTCCTAGATCTGGACCCACCGGATTTGGCAGAAGCAGATCCCACCTTCCCAGACTTGGATCCATCAAGGTTGCTAGAAGTAGATCCAGACTTGGCGGGGGCGAGCTTGGCACGGGATTTCCGAGATTTTCCCGAGCCACCAGAAGGAACAGCCGGGGCAGCGTGACGTGTCGGAGAAGAGGAAGACCGACGACGGGATTCGGAACGAGATTGGGCCAGAGCACGTAAAGTGTCTTGGTCAAAAGCTTCATCCGCCACTTCTGCATCTTCGGAGTCTTCCTCATCCTCGTCATCGTCCTCGTGGGCGTTATCATCTCCGTCTTCGCCTTCGTCGGAATCGTCGTCATCGGACTCGAGTCCTTCAGGGAGAGACGGTTTCTTACCCGCATCCTTCGGATCCCTCTTATCTTCGACGGACTCATCCTCGTCCTCGGACTCGAGTCCAGGAATGGGGGATTGCCCACCCGGTCGCTTGTGAGAAGGAGGCGGAGAAGAACCGTCAGACTGAATCTCGATGGGATCCTTAGCATTTCCAGACCCAGAGTCTCCGCCCTCATCGTCAATCTCCACCGGATCCTTAGTCCGACCAGCGTCGTCGTGGTCCGCTTCGTCACTTGGAGCGGGGTATAGCGGGCGTGATTTCTTAGCCGGAGGTCGAAGATTGTCCTCGGAAGAAGGAAACTGAGAACGCTTAGCCGGCGGAGGCGAATGGTGACGTGGATCCAATGCGGGATCCGCCTGATCCAGAGCTTGAGGAATTGCAGGAGGCGAACGAGGCGGCGGATCCGCCGGATCCGAAGTTTTAGACGGGTCCCGAGAATGACCCTCTGGTGGATCCACAGGATTGGGAGTCCCCGAAGCGTCCGGAAGGTGAGAAGGGGGCTGATCCAACAAGACGAGCACAGGGCGATATCGACGCAGAGTGGCGCGATCAGCCTCAACTGCTTCGGCAACTATAGCCAGACGACGGAGAGCTTCGTCTTGCTCTGCGCGGACGAGATCTCGGTCCGCCAGGGCCACAACTCGTTCATCGTCAGCTTCTCGATACTGAGCGTGAAGCTGCGTGGCTCGAAGGCGCGAAACGCCGAGAGCTTGGGAAGCGTCCATAAGACCCTGACCTGAAACATCGAGATAGGTGAGAGTCTGATCCAGCGAAATCGTCCAAGAGCGTATGTACTTACGCAGATCCCGCACTTGAAGTACCGCTTGATCCCGAGACAAGACCGCATCCCCCAGTAGCCCTGAGGAGATCCACCCTCGAACGAGCCGAGTCCCTCTCTACGACCGCCTGTTCATAATTGGCGAGAGTGGTCGCACACTCGGCTCGAGCGTCTTCCAGCGCCTGCTGAGCTTGGTCTCGCTCCTCGTAAGCCTCTTCAAGCTCCCCTTGGGCTAGCTGAGCATGATCCCGCTCCGAAACAGCTTCATCGCGCTCTTCCTGGGCCTGATCCCGGTCTTGGCGGGCTTGAGTGAGAAGGTCTTGGGATTTTGAAGAGGCTTGGGCGTTTTGGTCAGCGAGCTCTGCACTCTCAACAGCGAGTCGGCGAGCATGCCGAAGCTGTACCTCCAGGCTGGCGACAGTAGCGCTGGGAGACCCGGTGGTGGGGGTGAGATCCACTTTCGTCTGCTGGGGACTTCGGGGCCGGGTGAGCGAGCCGATCTTCAGCAGCCGCAATGCTCCGTTGCAAGCGATCGATGATACCTTGCGACAACTGGGCTTCATGCTCAGCATCCAGACGGGCTCGTTCCGACCGATTGAAGTCATCCCGGAGAACCGCATACTCTTCAGTGGAGGTAGTCAGCTCCGCCTGAACCCGCTGCAGCTCATCGGTGACCGGTGCTAGCTGGGCATTCATATC
>JAAKBD010000409.1:0-41111 GCA_012656105.1 Phytophthora syringae
TTCACATATTTAATGTGTCTCACATAATTATTTTATCGCCCAATCATATCCGTTCAATTTCAGCCAATCCGGGCCGCCTCGCTCCGCTCGGCAGCTAAAGACAGCAATTTGTCCAATGAGGGCCCCCTCGCTTTGCTCGGCGGCACATTTTGTCCAATGAAAAGTCCGGAAATGCGTGAGCCGACGGACCGACAGACGGACCGACAGACCGACCGACAGACAGACGCCAAACTGGCGTAGAAGCTTTTAGATTAATGGGCATGCGTCGACATCTATCTAAAGCCTCTACGCCAGTGTGGTGTCTGTCGGTCAGTCCGCGCACGCATATCCGGCCTTTTCATTGGCCAAAACCGTACCGCCGAGCAAAGCGAGGAGGGCCCTCATTGGGTAATTTGCTGTCTTTAGCTGCCGAGCGGAGCGAGGCGCCCTGATTGGCTAAAACCAGCGTGGCTCTGATTAGTCGAAAAAATTGGAATTTCTCATCCCTTTCATTTCCTTTCATTTGGAATAGGCGGCGAAGCGCGGACACGACAGCAGGGCGCGGCGATTCTCGGGACGGGAGTGCGCACGCGCCGCAGACAAGGTAGCCATAGATGAGTTGTATATGTTGCATGGTAATACATAAACTTTTAAACTATGTCGGTTTCGGGAGTGCTGCCTGTTGCGGATAACTGATACCTTCAGGGCAACCGAGGGGTCACTGTGTGGGATTAGGATGAGGGCTGGTGCCTGCTTCGGCGGGGCCATGGGGGATATTGTAGCGGGAGCCGTGCCACGACCATGTAGTCGAGACACCCCCATGGCGTATAGACACCAGGCAGTCCCTTTCGAATCTACAATATTGCCCATTTGCCGGCGTCACCTTATTATGGCTATTTGGTGGCAATAGCATTTGGTACTGTAGTTCTCATGCATTGCTCCGTTATTTGAAAGGTTGCAGCTGGCCCCCGCCGCCGTCCCAAGAGATCAAGACCAGCCCTGCCACAACCCCGCTCGCGAGCCGCGACGCTGAGGTGCCCATTTATGCCCGCCGGCTAAATGGGAAATCTCATACCAATCCGGGGTACTGGGGTGGATCCATGTGGCGAGAAAGCCGGTTTACCGGGTCGCCCACCCCAGCCTCGGGCCAGTTGTCGTGTATGGGACCGGCCCTTAGGATGGAGACATTTTAAGGTGCTTCCGTGTCCGTGGCAGGGCGCATGCAACCGCATGTTAATTCCAAATAGACAGCAGAACTCGCTGTTTTGAGGACGAACGTTTACTGTGTTATCCTATCAGTATCCTTCTTTCTTAAGCTACAATGGCTCTATGTACTGTTCAGTATTTACGCGGACTTTGGTCTGTGCGACCCTTCAACATCTATGATGCCAAAGGACGACTCCGTTCCCCAAAGAAAGAAAGAAACACAAAGCCCAAAATTCTGACCCATTACCCCTTACAACCAAAAAGGTTAAGGCCCTGGCCGCGGGGCCCAGTGGTAAAGAAGCCGACGGACAGTCCACCACGGTTGCCAAAGGAAAAGCGACCAGAAAACAAAGGTGGGGACTGCTCGCGCTTCAGCACAAAAACTGAAGCTTCGTCTCCAAAGGTATTGAGACGTTGCGCCAAATCATGAGTGCTTAAGGGGTAACAGTGGAGGTGAGGTACCAAAAGATGAACGGGGTTTTACTTGGCTATATGAGATGTTTTACTGTCGCATCGGGTTAAGGTTCGCGTGTAATTCTGGATAGTGCTGAGGCTGCTGTTGCTAGAGAGGGAGGTATATCGACAAGGGTAGCCAGTGCGTCGTGTCTGAAACGAGCTTTGACGAGATCATACTGTGGGTTCTGTTGGCACCCCGCCTTCGGGCATATAGATAGCCTAGGTCCAGTACATGTTACATATGTATATATCAAGGTAGTGCTTATTGATTGAGCGTTAGATTATATCTAACGCTCTGTCCAATGCTTTTATTTCAGCGCTGGGCAGGATACGAGCGACAAGAAATGCGGGACAGTATCGTGGGAACTAAACGAGCGCGGTACGAAATCCCATGCATCTGACAGTGGTTTCATCTTCCTGACTTTTGGTTATACAGAGACGCGCGTCGCGAGCAACTTCAGCACCGGTTTGACAATGCAACGGCTTTAAATGCAACCCCGAGTGCGTACGAGTCACCCGGATCTAAACGAAGGCGCACCAATAGGAGACGCGCCGCAAGCAAACGGTTCAGAGACGCCATGAGTGAGATGGAGCAGCTCAGCCTTCAGGAAGGGAGTGTGGTTGAATCCACAGTACCGCCCCCAACACGACGATCGCTGCTCCTGATTGCACTGTCTTCGAGGTAGCCGCGCCGGCCGCCGTATCTTCTGTTGCTGCGACTGTCGAAGATCAAGCGGTTGTGGCCGCCCCGGGACCGCCGAGTGTGCGACCTGCTCGGGCGGCGGCTACAAGGGCGAGGGATGCTGAGCGGACACGAGCTAGACGAGCCCAACAAACGGCATCTCAACGCGAACGTAAAAAGATACGAAATAGTGAGCGTCGCAGGGTTTTGCGGGCTCAACAGCGTCACAACGCACTCCTGGCCCAAACGAATCGTGCTCTACAAGAAGTTGACGAGCCCGAGCCATCTGTGCTTCAAGTTGTTGCAGATCTCGAGGTCCCTCAGATCTCGATACCGTTGCAGTAGGAGATGACGATGGTCAACAGCGCCAAGCGGGATGGCGTTTGGCGCTTTCGGATGCAGCGTTGGTTGCTTCACGCCGGCGCGACCAAGTTTACCGCGAGGCTGTACGCGCTGAACAAACCGATGCCGTAAGAGAGGCGGAACGACAGCGTAGCCAGGAATACCATGAGGCACTTCGCGCAGAACTAACAGAGGAAGCCAGCGATGCCGCCCTAGAACGTGATGCAGCAACAGAGACGGTCGGCTCAAACGGAGGAGGAGAAAGAAGCTGCGAAGGAGAAGACGCGTATTCAGCGAAAGAGCACACGTCGGGGTCATGCTTTGGCCAATCATGAGGATTTCGATAAAGCCCGAGTTTCCGGAAATAACGTTGTAAACGGACGCCATCGGTTGCCCGACCAGTTTGAGTGCGGGTGGTGCGGCGCTTGGAAGTGGCCCGGTGAATCTCCGGTGTCTTGCTGCCTTGCGGGGCGGGTGCAACTTCCGCCGTTGCGCGCGGTCCCCTGTGTGCTTCACAAGTTCTTCGGAGAGAAGGTGTTTCGAGACAGAGTGCGCGCTTACAATCAAGTGTTTGCTTTTACATCCATCGGGACGACTCGGAGCGACGGGCGCGGGTACGCCCGTCTCAATGAGGACAGAGATGTTCAAGGTCAACGCGGTGTTTACACATATCGCATCCAAGGCGCCATGGGGCATTTCATGGGGTCGCTACTTCCTCATTACGAGCAGGGTAGTGACGGAGAGCTCGCACCGGCCAAGTTTGCGCAGATCTATATCGTCGACTCTGACATGGCAGCCAGAGCTGAGCGTCGACAGGGAATTTTGAACACCTCGACCGAAGGAAGTTGGAAGCGATTGAGAAGATCATGGATGAGATTAATCCTTTCGCTGCGCAATATCTCTCATTCGGAGATAAAATGCGGAAGGAGGCCGAGGAAGGCGTAGAGTCTCCAACCGTCGTGTTCAAGTTACACGCTGACCATCGCCACCCGGGTACGCACAACTTACCGACGGTGTCTGAAGTGGGCGTTACGATGGTTGATGATGGGAATCTTTCCAAACACCGTGATCTCCTCCTATACAAAAAGGACGGTGGTCTTTTTCGCTTATACGAAACTGGACCCATGTACGACCCGCTCCAGTACCCGCTGTTGTTCCCGCACGGTGAACTTGGGTGGACATACACAGACACTTACGCTAACGGCAGACTTTACAACAAAAACCGAAGATGTCGCTCCGGCAAGCTGTAGCCTACCGTCTGTTCCCAAAACTGGGCGATGGGTCTGTCCTGCATCTGGGCGGTAGACTCTTGCAGCAGTGGTGTGTGGATCAACGGGCTAAGGTGGAACAAGAGAGCCTGCGGTGGGTTTCGGACAACCAGAAAACAATTCGAGCGGATCTGTATAGTGGTGTGAGGGACGCCTACCTCCAAGAGCAGACTGTGCTATTACGGGAGGGGAGGGGCTCTTATCCGAGTATGACTCAGCAACGCGCACGTTGAGGCCACCGGGGATTCAGGGACGATTGGTAGTCGTCCCCCAATTTCCTTAACCGGGTTGGCAAGACAATTGTGCTACCTGGAAGTTACACGGGAGCCCCCGCGGCATGTACAAGGCCTACCAAGACTCTATGGCGATTGTGCGTGAATTTGGAAAGCCGGACATTTTTTTGACGATGACTTGCAGCCCTGTGTGGGATGAAAACGGAGTCTATGGAACCTCCGAGTCTATGGAACCTCCGTTAACCGCGCAAGACCGCCCGGACATTGTTGCTCGAGTATGGCAGCCGAAATTAAGCGCCCTGCTAAACGACTTAGACGAAGGCGTACTGGGTCGCCTTCTCGCTCGGATATACGTTGTTGAATTCCAGAAGCGGGGTCTTCCGCACGCGCATATTCTGATCGTCCTGGCGGAGGAGGACAAACCAAGGACGAGGCAAATTATCGACCAAATGGTGTCTGCAGAGATTCCCGATCCAGCCACCAACATTGATCTTTACAATACGGTCATGTCGTGCATGCTGCACCATCCATGTGGGGCTTTGAACCCGAATGCCGATTGCATGAAGGACGGGAAGTGCAGTAAAGGGTTCCCGAAGCCATTGGTAGAGGTTACCAGGGCTAACGTAAACGGATATCCGCTTAACAGGCGTCGTCGACGCGAAGAAGATGTACTGACGTTCAAAGGAAAAACGTATGACAACGCTACGGCTAACCAATGGGTCGTACCGTACAACCCGTACTTTTGCAGAAGTACAACTGTCATATCAACGTTGAGGTGTGTACCTCCCTCACTGCAATTAAATACCTGTACAAGTACGTCTACAAGGGATCGGACCGGGCAGTACTGACGGTCCAAGCCGTAAGGTGTCATCCAGATGACCCCGATGCTTCGACTTTGGAGCCGAACGAAGTGCTACGATACCTGAACGCGCGCTACTTATCTCCCATCGAATCCTGCATGCGACTTTTGAAGTACGTCATTCAAGGCAAGACCCACTCTGTGACGCTGCTTACTGTCCACATTGACGGAGAGCAGATGATTACGTTCACTGGAGAGGACATCACGGAAGCCGTTCTAGAACGTTCAGCACATACCACGCTTACGCGCTTTTTCGAGTTGTGCGCCAGTGAGGCGCCCGAGAACCAAATAGCTAAGCGGATGCTATACCAGGACATACCGAAGAAGTTCTGCTGGGAAAACAAACGCTGGGTCCGTCGTAAGAATTACTGCGCATCCATCGGAAGACTCTGTTTTCAAGTAGACGCCTCGACCAGCTGCAGCATATCGGTAAGATACCGGTATGACCTTCACTCAGTGGGACCGCAATCATTTCTGTGTTTACGGGACACTGATGATGAGACGCTGTTTACGCTACAGGGATTACGGGACACGTGGGTACAAGATTGTGGGTACAAGATGGGCATCCACGTGGCAGTCGCTGATTGGCTGAAGTAACTCAGTATCCAGTAAAGAATCCAGTGTAGTGTATCCAGTAGAATATTCAGTAGGCTTAGAGGTAGCAAGGAGTTTGCGAACTAAGGACCTAAATCAATCACTTTGCATTTTGCCATCAATCGACCAAAGCCTTTTGGTTATGAGCCCAAGCCCCGTCTTCCCTGACCAAGACCCCGACTACGCCTTCGCCATGGACGTGTGGCGAAGTGGATTGCAGAAATGGCGAAGATGGAGAGTGACTAAGAAAGAATGAGAAAGGGATGGGTCACTATCCCGGGTCTATTACCTTACTGGACAAGAGATCCGGAAGGGCAGATCCAACCCGCTCCATGGATTATGGCAAATGGGACTAAGGACCCGGAGGTCCAAGTGCCAGCAATGTGGATCTCGGAGTAGGGATCAATCACCGGGGACCCCGGATCTTGGATCGTGGATCTTGGATCTTGGATCCTGGATCTTGGATTCTGGATCTTGGATCTTGGATCTGGGATCCTGGATCTGGGATCTTGGATCGGCCATTTTGGATCAGGAATCCCGGATCCCAGATCCACTACGTCGGATCCTGGATCACGAGAAGGAGACGAAAAGAGTTGACGAAGACCTACGGGTGTCGTGAGACAAGATGATGGGATGCACGATTTATCGACAAGTGATTAGATGCAGGGTCCACGCTCCAGCGATTACTTCCGAGAGGGGCAGCGACATAGCACGGGATGACGACGGTCAAGAATGGAAACGCATGGCGATCCACAAGTGGAGACAGTTGCACAGCTATTTTAGAGGATACAAAAGTAGGGTCCACTTGGCATAGTATATAACATAAATCAGAACTGAATTTGCTCCATAACCCACAAGTGTTTGCAAAGTGCCTGGAAGAGGAACTACATTGGCCTCCCGACACTAAGAAGACTTCAGTTGTATTGGATCTAGTAGTTAGTGTAAGACTGGATAATAAATTGGCCAGATCCTTACCTACTCTAGTGACATACATTCAAGTGCAGATCCAAGATCCAACGGACTTTCTTACTTGGCCCGCGGATCCTTCAGTGTCTCGACACCCCAAGATCCCCGCTATAGGAAGCGGCAAGTAACTGCAAAGGAAACCCCCACACCCCAAAGGCAACCCTCGGCCCAGGATCCAGTCCAGGCCGCCAGATCCAAGCTTGAAGAATCGCTTGGAATCTGGATCTCATAACCGGCAGTAGAGTGAAGAGTTCCACGCTACTAAACCACCCCGCGTCCCGCCAAGACGTTCAAGAATCGCGTACTGCTAATCTTCAGAGTCCCAAGAGAGCAGATCCAGCCCACCGACGGGTACACAAGGTGAGAAGTTCAGCCGTATCACGGATATCGGAGTACCCCTCCGTTAGTCGGTGTCTATGCGCAGTTGGGAAGCCGGATCCAGTCTTGGTCAGATTTTGACGAATCCCGCTACACCACAATGGTGCGTGTGCCCGGATCTCTTGAGGACTCTGGATTTCACCGTGAGTCCGAGAAAGAAGAAGATGTGCAAGTGAAGATTGAGCCAGGGGAAGAAGCGTCATCGGACGTCGGATCGACGACGACGCTGCTGAATGAAGCAAGATCCGCAGATCGACAGAGCCCTGGGAGGAGTTCTGTCGACAGACAAAAGAGGAAGATCCGGATCCGGATCAGGAAGAGAAACCTCGACTTCCTCCCCAGGTCCCTTCGGGGACCCCCGCGGATCTCGATGCGAATCGAGATCTGCTGAGCGAGCAGGCTCAGGTAAAACCCGAGCCATACTCGTTCGCCAAGCTGGATCCATATTCAGCGAACCCCGGACGTGAGTCACTCACATCCGGTCGGGATCCACCCCGCTCAAGTCGGATCCGGTCCCGAATCCGCCAGCTACGAAGTCGAAGAAGAAGAAGAATAAGGCTGCGCGGAAACAACTCAAGGCGCCGGACTCCGAGAACGAAGATCAGGCGGACGGATCCTTGAGCTCCCTGGAACATGCGTATCATCACAAGAACTTACGCAACTTCCTGAAGCAAGATCCAGTGATGCAGATCCTGAAGCTGAAACAGATCGGCACTCTGAAAGGACCAGTCACCGAGCCACGAGCGATGTCGGATCAACTCGCAGCAGTGAAAGAGCTCCTACAACTATTGGATGAAGCCGGGATGGCGGCTGGATCCTTCGACGCAGACGCGCTCTTCGATCACAAGTTGGACGTGATCCAGGAGGCGACCAGCTACTTGTTTGACCACCTGGTGATCCTAGTCGGCGAACAACTTCGGACCCCGGATCCAGTGGCCTCACCCCAAGTAAGCGCCGCTGGATCGTCACACTACGCGTCGGCAACTTCGGAACCGGACACAGACACCTCGGGAGGAACCAGACGCATGCCGCTGGGACCTACCGGAGCCGCGATGCTCGAATCCAGAGCCAAGGCCCGAACCCCGAAGGCGACGAACCCGGTCCGAGAACAGATCCAGACTCCGATCGGAAATCAGACAACGTCTGAATCAATACCCAGATCGGATCCCTGGCCATCGTGGGCTAGGTCGTCATCGGAGGATCAAGTGCCGCCAGCGGCACCCCACCGAACGCCACCAGCATCGTCTCAGTGGCCCGTGGGGCAACTAGAGACATATTTCCAAGCGGCCATGAGCAAGTTCTTACGGGAGCAGCAAACAACGACCCGCCTCAGATGCCGGTCCGAGACCAGCCTGTTGGATCCCGGGATGTTGACATGGAGTCAGTCGGATCTCGGGATCTCTCCCTCCACCGTCACCTGATTCGTGGGAATACGACCCCGATGAATTGGAAATCTCAACCGCAGGACGCGCTGCGATAGCCACGGCAACTGCCGGATCCGGCGGATCCTCTATGATCCAGCGTGTACGGATCTCGGCGATCTCGGATCTCAAAGAGTTCACGGGTAAAGATCAAGACGAAGATCGAGCGCGAGCATGGGTCAGTAAAGTCAAATCGGCGTTCTTAAGAGATCAAGCTACGGATGGGGAGATGTGCTTGACCTTCGCGGATCTGCTGGCAGGACCGGCGAAGAATTGGTACCGACAACTAGGCCGCACCACGCGGAACAAGTGGAGCGACCTATTGCGTAGTTTCCAGACTCAATATTGTGGGCTGGGAGTTTCGGTGGCATGGCAATATTACCATGCCCGCAAGCGGTCCGAAGAATCTCCGATGGATTATCTCTACCGGTTGAACGTGGCGGCCCTTCGTGCGAAACTGAAGATCAAAGACGGGAACCCGAAGGATCGCCGAGAACACGTGGAGCATTTCATCGAGACTTTGGGAGATCCAGAACTGGCAGATCAGCTCACCCTGCATCGACTTGCCGACGCCGACGCGCTGGAAGAAGTACTGCGCGCGAGAGAGCGAGCCAAAGGACGACAGAAGCGGTCAGCGTTTGGATCCAAGTTCAGACAGAAGACGAACACGTCTGCGACAACCGCTCCAACCAAGAAAGCTGTCCGTGCTATCCAGATTCAGAGTCCCGATTCCGGATCCAACTCTGGATCCGACTCTTCGGACGCGGAAGGCGATTTGCGCAGAATCTACCTAGCCTCTGCGGAGGAGAGATCCCGACCCCAGACGACGGGAAGCGAGAACCAAGCGACCGATCGGAATCAAGTTAGCCAAGCGGGGTGGATCCACCACCGCCGGATCCAAGATCGCATAACCGCCACGATGGATCTCGTTGTTCGCACTGTGGATCTCGTAAGCATACGGATCTCGGATGCTGGAGACGCCTGACTTGTCAGAAGCGTGGAAAGCGAGGCCACCCCGCGGACCATTGCCTCTTCGTCTGCCGTGGATGTGGTGAGCTTCACGACATGGGCAAATGCCCTATGGAAGAGTTCTACAACCAGATCCGCCAGTGGTACAACCCGACCAAGCATGCCGGGATGTTACCGTCGATGGCTGAGAAGATGTTAAACTAGGACGCTCGTCGGGTTTGAATCCGATACGAGCCGAGCGTTCTAGGTATTGCATTTATGCATTTGTGAACAAACTGTCGGTAGATCAGGTTAGCAAAAACCAGATCCACTCGATAATACATATGATCTCCATGAGAAGCGCGTTGCGAGGATCTCCAGTTTCCGTCCACCGGATGAGTTCAGCCGGTCCGAAACGGAAGTAGCCCTGGATCTCCAGGTCGGGGATTCGCGGGGCTATTGGAAGCAACGGGAAAGGGACGACTGGTTTAAACCAGCCGATGGAGAAGGAGTTCGAAGCCTTCCCCAAGTCAACGAATACCACCGATCCGGTGAAGCTGGATCCCTGGATCTACTCCCTGGAGTCCCGGGGATACTGGAAACATCATGCGCCGGGTAAGTGGTTTCGTCAAGCCAAGCTGACAGGCAAGATCAACAATGAAAAAGCGGTCTTGCTCCTAGATACAGGTGCCGAGGTGTCCATTGTGGACACCGCCTTTGCTCGTAAGGTTGGGTGCCATATCGATACAAGTCAGAACCAAGAATGTGTAGGGATTGGCGACAACGTGTACACCACGGAAGGAAGGACGAGGATCAAGATCACACTGGCTGGATACTTGGTTTACTTTTTCGATATTTGGGTTGGAGATCTGTCAGGACAGGAGGCGATCCTAGGCATGGATTACATGGTACCGGCCGGGATCCGCTTGGATCTGGCAGATGGATCCCTCACCTTGGCGGACGAAATTAAGATCCGTTTAAGCGGTCGACGTCAGCTCTACAATGATAAAGCCAAGATCCTCAACCTGGGTGAATGGATGTCACTCGAGGTCGGAGGGGTGGACGAGTTGCCATTTCGCCTACGATCCTCAGAACGTGAGAAGTTGTGGGTCACGAGAGGCGAACGCTGGGTCCCGACAGTGGTCGGCGGACCGGGTAGGACGCGGTACCTAAAAGTGACAAACATCGGTGAGAGGAGACTGGTGCTACAAGGAGATGAGAAAGTAGCCATGTGGCTCGCTCCCGATAAAGTACCACGTCTTCCTGGATTTGTGTCAGTAGGATCCCGCCGATATATGGAATGGCAGAATCTAGCGTTAGAAGCCACGGTGGGATGGGATCCGCCGGAAGAACCATCGCCGGATCCGCCGATCCCTTTGGTCGAACGGCCTGCGTATTCTACACCCCGCGCCATACTACGAAGAAGCAAGGTCTCCCAGTTGACCCGGCCGGCGACGATCCCAGAAGAAGATTTACCTGAAGAGGACTCCTTAGAGCCAAATATGGTTGATCCACCAGCCGTGATGAATGAGGCCAAGGCGGAGAATCCAGTGACGGCTGATCCACCAGCCGGGACGAATGAGGTCAAGGCAGAGGATTTAGCGATCGCTGACCCGTCGGCCGTGACGAACGAGGTTGAGGCGGAGGACCCAGTGACAGCGGATCCACCGACAGCTCCGGGCCGACAAGATCCGGAGAGAAAACCAACGGACGAGGTAACGGCGAAGGGTCTGATCCATTATGCCGACGACCTGGTCGCGGAGATCGAGGTTCACCGCCATGAAAGTGGGGAGCTTTTCGCTGAAGACATGCAGGGTGAGTTGGCCGTGATACCGGAGGTAGTCATCTCGACCGATGAGGTCCGGATCGAAGATATTCAAGCCGGGGATCCGATGTACAACACGGCTGAGGAAATCAACGCGTTGAGGCGACAGATCTGGCGGAAGAAACATTTGCTGATGGGCAAAGGAAACGCTCTGCCACCGGCCGCGAGAGGAGTCATATGCGATATCGATGGGAAACGCTAAACCAATTGCTCAACGCGTGCGCAAAGTAGCACCACAGTACCGCGAGAAGGTCTCGGATCTACTCAAGGGTCTGCTGTCAGCAACGATCATCAATCACTCTACTTCGCCGTGGGCCTCCCCATAGTGGTGATTATCAAGAAAAACGGAGTTGATATCAGGCTGTGTATCGATTATCGGATGGTCAACAGCCTAACTAGGTTGATGGTGTATCCTATGCCCCTGATCAACGAGTTGCTGGAGAACCTAGACCAAGTGCTGTGGTACTGTTCCTTGGATATGGCTAGCGGATTTTGGGTGGTGCCTATGACGGATCGAGCTCGTTTGATCTCGGCATTCATCACCCCCTTCGGCCTATTTGAGTGGAATCGTATGCCTCTTGGCCTCAAGAACGCACCACAGATTTATCAACGCCTGGTAGACAATGTCCTGTATGGATTTAAGCGGATCTCCAAAGGGGTGACACGGAAGGGATCGAGGATGTGTTCGAAGCTGGAGAGCCCGAGATGCCAGGCACCCCGTCGGTACTAGGGCGCCGATCGTATATCGACGACATTCTCGTTACCGCGGGATCCTGGGAGGATCTGTGCGAACGGGTGGAATGCCTGCTGGAAGCATGCAACCGATACAATCTGTCAATCAGCGTGGTGAAAGCTTCTGGGGTCTACGCAAGGTGGACTATTTAGGACACCAAGTATCGTTGGATGGCTTGGAAGCTCACCCGAAGGACCTGAAGTCTCTGGCGGATATACCTTTCCTGCAGTCACTTAGATCCATGCAGTCGTTCCTGGGAAGTTTAAACTACTATAGTCGGTTCATTGAAGACTACGCGGTCTATGCAGCAGTCCTGTATGAGCTGCGGGAAGTGGACTTCGCGGAGTTGCGAAAACGCAAGGATCTGCGGCAGATCCTCGACAATGGATCCATAGACAGGGGGAGGTGGATCCTGACAACGGAGTACCGGATCCAGTTGCGGATCCAGGATCCGAATCACCAGATCCAAGATACGGGATTTTGGTCCAGACGGATGAACGGTGGATCCGAGCTTATAAAGGGTTCGAAGTGTTGAAACAGCGGATAGCCACAACCCCATCCTTCGACACTTCGACCCAGATCGGAAACCTGTCGTAGTAGTATATGCCAGCGAGTGGGCCATCTCAGCGGCCCTGATGCAAGAGCACGACCGAACTTTCTACCCAGTTACTTTTGCGAGCCGAACCCTGAAGTCCAATGAGTTGAATTATAACGTGGTGGAGAAAGAAGTGCTGGCGCTACTACGGATCTTGGATCTGAACTACAACATGTTAGTTGGGCGTCAGATCCGGATCTTGACTCGACATTCGACGTTGGCATGGCTTTTCCGATCACCGGGCCTACAAGGACGCCTGGGGCAATGGGCAGCCCTCCTATCGCCCTGGACTCTGGAAATTATGAAGTGCACCCGAGGAGAGGATGAGATCCTAGGAGCAATCGCAGCCAGTATCACCCCGAGATCCAAAGTAGATGAAGCCCTGATTGCGATTGCGCCCAGGAAGGAACCACGTCGCCAGATCCAAGCACCGGTCCCAACAGTCAAGGCCGGCGAAGAGCTATTCGTCGTGAGTTTTGATGGAGCCGCACGGGTTAAACGAGGCGGAGGCGCATACAGTGCGATCCTGTGGAAACTGCCAGAGTGGACAGTAGTGAGAGCACGATCGGAACATGCAGAAGGATGACCGTCAATGAAGCCGAATACAGTGGACTTCTGTTATGCTTCGAGCTGCTGGACGGCATGGATCAAGGGCGATTAGTCATCTGCGGCGACTCCAACCTGGTGATCCGACAAGTACGAGGAGAGATCGATTGCAAGGCTCCCGGGTTAACCCTGCTAAAGCAGAAGGCGCTGGATAAGCTCCAAGCTTGGCCTCGACATGAACTGCTGCACGTGAAGAGGGACTGGAATGCCAGTGCGGACAGCCTAGCGAGTGCGGCACTACAACGACAACAGGGAACGGTAGTAGAAACTGAGGCAGAGTGCCAGGATCTAGTCACCCTCAACCGACTGGATGAGATCCTAGCGGTCCAACCGGAAGAGAAGGTTGTGCGAATTTCGCCTGTGGCTACCAGATCCACGGCTCGATCCAAATCCAACCCCAGTGTGCTACAGGAAGGATTCGTCAGAGAATTGAGGATCGACCGGATCCGGCGTGCTCAAGAAGAAGAAGAGTGGATCCTGAACATGAAGCTGTATCAGGCCGGAGAAGTGGCCAGTCTCTCAAAAGAGGAAGCCAGATCCTGTAGTATCATAGCTGCGGACTACGAGGTCGACGATAATGATCTGCTATTTTATTGTGCCCCCACAAAGAAGACCGAGGCGGATCGGGATGGGCTGATGAGGCTGGTTGCTCCAGAAGCGCTACACCAGGATATTCTACATCACTACCATGCCAGCCTCGAAGGAGGACACCAAGGGGTTGGCCGTACTTACCAGCGGATCAGAGATCATTTCCACTGGCGAGGTATATACCGGAGTGTGCAGAGGTATGTCGGGGAATGTGTCGACTGTGAAACGGGAAAAGGACGTCCGACGATCCGAGGCGAGTCGCCCGGAAACTTGCAAGCCACCTACCCTTTTCAGATCATAGCTATGGATCACATCCCCTCCTTGCCTAAATCATACAAGGGCAACACGGAACTGTTGATCTGGGTGGATCTGTTCACGGGCTATGTGATTGCGAAAGCTAGTAACTCTCGGACCGCTCAGACCATTGCCGAGTCGTACGAGGAGTGTGTCTTCCGCCGTTTTGGCGCCAGCGAAGTGATCCGACACGACCGAGAACCTGGGTTCATGTCGGACTTCTTCCGCGCGTTTAATCAGATCCTAGGCCAGCGACAGAGAGCGACTATGGCGTATCGACCGCAGGCCAACGGAACCGCTGAACGAATGGTACAGACGTCCACTCGAGCCTTGAAGATGTATGTTCAGGATCTGGATCAACGAGACTGGGACGAATATGCGGAACGGCTTACTTTCGCGATCAACACAGCTTACGATCGAGTCCGCGACGACACCCCGTTCTATCTGGTACATGGATGGGATCCGAGATCCACTCTGGAAGCTACGATCCCGCTCGGCAGTACGCAACGACGAGACAAGGATCCAAGACGGTGGAGGTACCAGATCCAGCGTCACTACGCTCAAGCTCGAGAACAGGTCGGAGAAAGATTACGTGCGGCCATCGCAGAGCGAGCAGAGACGCATAATGAAGGGATCCAGCCTCACGCCATCGAAGCAGGATCCCAAGTGTGGCTCTATCTGGACCGAGTTAAGGAAGGGTATGTTCGCAAGCTAGCCCACCTCTGGCATGGCCCATTCAGGGTGGTAGAAAAGGTCAGCGAATATGCTGTGAAGTTGGGAACAGCCGGCACAGAGTACCGACTGTTTCCAGTGGTGCATGTCTCGAAAGTAAAGCCAGTAAGGGAGTTTCCCGACCGACCACAGATCCGTCTAACGGTGGATCCGGGAGACCGATTCGATTTCGACGAAGTCCTACTACCGGAAGATAGTTGGATCCCGGATCTCGGTCCTGACGAATACGAAGTCGAGAGGATCACCAATGTGCGAACCGGCAAAAGACCCGGTATGGCCGGATCCGCCGAGAGTTTTTGGTACACTGGCGCGGATATGAAGATCCTAGCTGAATCGACGAGACGGACCTCAACTGTGGAGCCCTGTTGTATGAGTTCCTACGAAATCACGTGAACCGGAACCGGTTCGGTGTGATGCAATCTCACGAGGAGGAGTGAGGATGCAACCTGCCAGTATGAGTTGGTCGTATTGGCGGAGGACAAGGTGAGAAGATCCACAAGGAGGTTGTGGGTCGGAGGACGGAGGTGTATATGTATACTGCGAAGGACTAAAGGAGTGCTTCGAGGCGGAGTATACCGGATCCGGGATCCGGAAGCTATCTCTGCATATATATGAGAAAAGAGTGGAGTCAGAAGAAGGTAAACGTATTACGACGCTACGGGGAAGACGGATCCTGCGGATCCAGTGCCGGACTTGATTAAAGATAGCGGATGGTGACGAGTGGATCCAGAGGAATTGTTAGCTGCGCACTATGGGGATCATCTTACGGGAGCGTACTCGCGGGTCTCACGTTGGAGAACTTGTTCAGCAGACGGGGAACTCGAAAAGCGGGATGATCCACCGGATGTGCGCGAAATTGGTTCCGCCAAGGATCCGCCTCGTCGATTTCCGCGAGAGCTTCGACTAGAGTCGTAGGCTCAGCTTGCGGGCGGACGGGATGAGACAAATTGATGACTCGGGACAGATGTCCCGGGTACCATATCACCCTCTCGAGAGACGACGGGAAGTGCAAGAACACCCGATCCAACAGAATGTCCAAGTCGCACCAACCATGAATCATCAACTGGATCAACATGAGATACAGCGATTCAGATCCCGGCCGGCATGGCTGCGGCGATTCTTACGGCTGAGCCAAAACTTGTGCAGCCATGGATACTGCCTACGTAGCGCGGAAGAAATGGGGAAGCCGTGAGTGCTCTCCCAGAATACTTGCAAAAGTTTCTCTTCAAGCCTCTGGTAGGTCCGATAGAAGGATCCCAGGGCACCACCCACTGACAGATCGAAACTTATGGGGTTCCCAGTGTTGGCCATGGCTAGCCAAGGAGCTTCTCTCATCAATTCTTCAATGTTGGTCTGGGTGATCAAACCGGTGCACCACTGTTCATCGGTGAGTAGCGGAGGAGCCCCAGCTTCGGCAGGAAACAGCCATCCCGGCGATAAGGGGAGAAGAGGGAATAAGTCAGCGACGACCATATCCTGGATCACCATAGCCCGCACTTTGGATGCGATCCAAGGAGCGACTTCCGAGATCGTCATAGTACGCCGAGCATGAGTGCGACCCGGAATGAAGACGTTGTCTGCTGCGAAAGGGGCTTGGGGATCCAGTGGATCAGCCGCGGAACCATGAGTAGATCCATGATCCGATTCAGAGGAGTCATCGGAGTTGCCGGCGGAATCACCCCCATCGGGCTGACCCGGTGGCCCTCCAGACCCTCGAGTCTTGGACTGGGACTTGTCGGACTTGGATCCACCTGATTTGTTCGAGGTAGATCTCGACTTGCGGGATTTGGATCCGCCAGACTTGGGGGTACGGGTTTTGCCTTGCCAGCTTTGGGTCTCCTAGATCTGGACCCACCGGATTTGGCAGAAGCAGATCCCGCCTTCCCAGACTTGGATCCATCAAGGTTGCTAGAAATAGATCCAGACTTGGCGGGGGCGAGCTTGGCACGGGATTTCCGAGATTTTCCCGAGCCACCAGAGGGAACAGCCGGGGCAGCGTGACGTGTCGGAGAAGAGGAAGACCGACGACGGGATTCGGAACGAGATTGGGCCAGAGCACGTAAAGTGTCTTGGTCAAAAGCTTCATCCGCCACTTCTGCATCTTCGGAGTCTTCCTCATCCTCATCATCGTCCTCGTGGGCGTTATCATCTCCGTCTTCGCCTTCGTCGGAATCGTCGTCATCGGACTCGAGTCCTTCAGGGAGAGACGGTTTCTTACCCGCATCCTTCGGATCCCTCTTATCTTCGACGGACTCATCCTCGTCCTCGGACTCGAGTCCAGGAATGGGGGATTGCCCACCCGGTCGCTTGTGAGAAGGAGGCGGAGAAGAACCGTCAGACTGAATCTCGATGGGATCCTTAGCATTTCCAGACCCAGAGTCTCCGCCCTCATCGTCAATCTCCACCGGATCCTTAGTCCGACCAGCGTCGTCGTGGTCCGCTTCGTCACTTGGAGCGGGGTATAGCGGGCGTGATTTCTTAGCCGGAGGTCGAAGATTGTCCTCGGAAGAAGGAGACTGAGAACGCTTAGCCGGCGGAGGCGAATGGTGACGTGGATCCAATGCGGGATCCGCCTGATCCAGAGCTTGAGGAATTGCAGGAGGCGAACGAGGAGGCGGATCCGCCGGATCCGAAGTTTTAGACGGGTCCCGAGGATGACCCTCTGGCGGATCCACAGGATTGGGAGTCCCCGAAGCGTCCGGAAGGTGAGAAGGGGGCTGATCCAACAAGACGAGCACAGGGCGATATCGACGCAGAGTGGCGCGATCAGCCTCAACTGCTTCGGCAACTATAGCCAGACGACGGAGAGCTTCGTCTTGCTCTGCGCGGACGAGATCTCGGTCCGCCAGGGCCACAACTCGTTCATCGTCAGCTTCTCGATACTGAGCGTGAAGCTGCGTGGCTCGAAGGCGCGAAACGCCGAGAGCTTGGGAAGCGTCCATAAGACCCTGACCTGAAACATCGAGATAGGTGAGAGTCTGATCCAGCGAAATTGTCCAAGAGCGTATGTACTTACGCAGATTCCGCACTTGAAGTACCGCTTGATCCCGAGACAAGACCGCATCCCCCAGAGTAGCCCTGAGGAGATCCACCCTCGAACGAGCCGAGTCCCTCTCTACGACCGCCTGTTCATAATTGGCGAGAGTGGTCGCACACTCGGCTCGAGCGTCTTCCAGCGCCTGCTGAGCTTGGTCTCGCTCCTCGTAAGCCTCTTCAAGCTCCCCTTGGGCTAGCTGAGCATGATCCCGCTCCGAAACAGCTTCATCGCGCTCTTCCTGGGCCTGATTCCGGTCTTGGCGGGCTTGAGTGAGAAGGTCTTGGGATTTTGAAGAGGCTTGGGCGTTTTGGTCAGCGAGCTCTGCACTCTCAACAGCGAGTCGGCGAGCATGCCGAAGCTGTACCTCCAGGCTGGCGACAGTAGCGCTGGGAGACCCGGTGGTGGGGTGAGATCCACTTTCGTCTGCTGGGGACTTCGGGGCCGGGTGAGCGAGCCGATCTTCAGCAGCCGCAATGCTCCGTTGCAAGCGATCGATGATACCTTGCGACAACTGGGCTTCATGCTCAGCATCCAGACGGGCTCGTTCCGACCAATTGAAGTCATCCCGGAGAACCGCATACTCTTCAGTGGAGGTAGTCAGCTCCGCCTGAACCCGCTGCAGCTCATCGGTGACCGATGCTAGCTGGGCATTCATATCCTGAACATCGCCCTCCAGTCGGGTTACTACGCCTTGGAGTCGCCGGATCTCGCGACGACGACGATCCCGCTGATGTTCCATATCGCAATGGTCTGCGATGTGCTGGGTTATCTGATCCTGCAGCAACTGGATCCGCGGGGAGTCGCGATCGACTTGAGCTTGCAGTTCTTCAGAGACGCGAGTGAGACGACGGACCTCGATCACCTGGTCGTCGCAATAATTCTCCAAGTTGCGCAAGTTGCTTGTGGCGTCAATAAGCCGGCGCTGGTAGTCCTCCAGATCCCGTAACGCGGTATCGCGAGCAGCTTGAGCGTCCGCGAGGTCGGAGTTGACTGTCTCTTCGGGCCTAGAAGCCGCGGCGTGAGAAGGAGCTCGGGAGGCGTGTCGACTTCACCCACGAGCTTGGCGAGAGGCGTTAGGATCTGCGGTCAGATCCACCACGGGTGCAGGATCCTGACGTGGATGATGGCTCCGCCCGCGCGAACGGGGCCGGTCTGACGAACGCGCAGCCCCGGAAGTGCTGGCGTCAGCAGGATCAGCCACAGGATCGGCCCGGCGACGGCTTCTGCCGCGAGAACGGTGGCGAGCAGGCGAAGGCGATGGATCCTGGCGCCCATGCGATCCGCGATCCCCGTCCCGGTGAGAGCGGTGGGATCCCGACATGGGGCGGCGGAAGTGAAGCGACGAGCGGCGACGGGAAGAAGAAAAGCTGGACACGCAGTGATGCCGTTGTTCGGCAACAACTACGCGCAGGAGGCGGATGTGGCGAAGTGGATTGCAGAAATGGCGAAGATGGAGAGTGACTAAGAAAGAATGAGAAAGGGATGGGTCACTATCCCGGATCTATGACCTTACTGGACAAGAGATCCGGAAGGGCAGATCCAACCCGCTCCATGGATTATGGCAAATTGGACTAAGGACCCGGAGGTCCAAGTGCCAGCAATGTGGATCTCGGAGTAGGGATCAATCACCGGGGACCCCGGATCTTGGATCGTGGATCTTGGATCTTGGATCCTGGATCTTGGATTCTGGATCTTGGATCTTGGATCTGGGATCCTGGATCTGGGATCTTGGATCGGCCATTTTGGATCAGGAATCCCGGATCCCAGATCCACTACGTCGGATCCTGGATCACGAGAAGGAGACGAAAAGAGTTGACGAAGACCTACGGGTGTCGTGAGACAAGATGATGGGATGCACGATTTATCGACAAGTGATTAGATGCAGGGTCCACGCTCCAGCGATTACTTCCGAGAGGGGCAGCGACATAGCACGGGATGACGACGGTCAAGAATGGAAACGCATGGCGATCCACAAGTGGAGACAGTGGCACAGCTGTTTTAGAGGATGCAAAGGTAGGATCCACTATGGTATAGGACATAACGTAAATCAGAACTGAATTTGCTCCATAGCCCACAAGTGTTCGCAAAGTGCCTGGAAGAGGAACGACATTGGCCTCCCGACACTAAGAAGACTTCAGTTGTATTCGATCTAGTAGTTAGCGTAAGACTGGATAATAAATTGGCCAGATCCTTACCTACTCTAGTGACATACATTCAAGTGCAGATCCAAGATCCAACGGACTTTCTTACTTGGCCCGCGGATCCTTCAGTGTCTCGACACCCCAAGATCCCCGCTATAGGAAGCGGCAAGTAACTGCAAAGGAAACCCCCACACCCCAAAGGCAACCCTCGGCCCAGGATCCAGTCCAGGCCGCCAGATCCAAGCTTGAAGAATCGCTTGGAATCTGGATCTCATAACCGGCAGTAGAGTGAAGAGTTCCACGCTACTAAACCACCCCGCGTCCCGCCAAGACGTTCAAGAATCGCGTACTGCTAATCTTCAGAGTCCCAAGAGAGCAGATCCAGCCCACCGACGGGTACACAAGGTGAGAAGTTCAGCCGTATCACGGATATCGGAGTACCCCTCCGTTAGTCGGTGTCTGGGCGCAGTGAGGAAGCCGGATCCAGTCTCAACCAGTTTTTGACTGATCCCGCTATACCACAGACGCCACCCCGACCACGACCGCCCGCATCAACAAGTTCGACGGAACTAACTTCCACACGTGGAAGTTCAAGATGCAGATGGTGCTCGAGGAGCGCGAACTGTGGGAAGTGACAAGTGGGGAAGTGAAGCTGGAGCACTGCCAGACTGCGGCGGATCAAGCGCTCTTCCGGAAGAAGTCGCGCAAGGCACTGGCGATCGTCTGTCTCGCGATGGAGGACTCGCAGCTGCCGTTGGTTCGCTCGGCCAAGGACGCGCATGATGCATGGTCAAGACTGGAAGGGCACTTCGAGAAGAAGAGTTTGGCCAACAAGCTCTTTCTTCGTCGACGTTTCTTTACGACGATGATGGAGGTGACGATGTGCTGGGGCACATTAACAAGCTCAAGACACTGGCGGAGCAGCTCGACGCGGTTGGCGCTCCGGTCAGCGAGGACGACTTGGTGATCACGCTTCTGGGCAGTTTAAGCGAGTCGTACCAGTTCCTCATCACGGCGTTGGAGACCAGGGCGGACTCGCTGTCGTGGGAACTCGTGACGTCTCGGCTCCTGCATGAGGACATGAAGCGCAAGGAGCAAGGTGGCGGCGTCGATGGAGCCGCGCACGGGCAAGGCCAAGCGTTTATGACAAGCGACAACAAGCGCAAGGGTCGACAGGCGCAGAAGACTAGTGCCTGTCACTACTGTGGCGAGCACGGACATTGGATCGCCAAGTGTCCGGTGCGGATCCGCGAGAACGCGGAGCGGCAGAGGCCACAACGAGCGAATGTCGCGCAGAGTGAAGACGATTCTGGCGACTTCCTCTTCTCGGTTGGTGGCAACACGGGTGCCTCCAAGTCGAATGGAGTGTGGCTGGTCGACTCGGGTGCGACGCAGCACATGACGTACTCGAAGGAGTACATGAAGAACTACAAGAAGATCTCTCCGGTGGACGTGCATCTCGCGGACGACGGTGTGGTTCAGGCTGTGGGGACCGGCGACATTGTGATGTCGATGAAGACTCCGCGAGGCATGAAGAAGGGTGTGCTCACGAGTGTGTGGCATATCCCGAAGTTGTCGCGCAACCTGTTTTCGGTTGGTCGGTTCACCAAGGACGTCGGGCCAGTCACCTTCGAGAGCGACGGATGCTTCGCGGAAACGAAGGGTCTCAAGTGGAAGCTCGGCGCTCGTGAGGGCAAAGGGCTGTTCAAGCTGTGCATGACTCCGATGATGCCTGACGAGGCCAATGTGGCAAGTTTGAAGGGTCGCAAAGGGGACACCACGTCGTACCTCTGGCACCTTCGACTTGGCCACATCGGCCATGGCGGTCTAGACGCCATCGTCAAGAAGGGCTACGGTACTGGCATTGACATGACGTCGGTGAAGCAGTGGGAGCTGTGCGACGGATGCTCACTCGGCAAGCAAACGCGAGTGAGCTACATGAAGTCGTCTCCGAACCGTGCGAAGCAAGTGCTGGAGGTCGTTCACAGCGATGTGTGCGGTCCGATGCAGACGCCAACTTTTGGTGGCAAGCGCTACTTCGTCACGTTCATCGACGATAAGTCGCACTTCTGCGTCGTGTACCTGCTGCGGAACAAGTCTGAGGTGGCCGCCAAGTTCGCTGAGTTTGTGACCTTTGCTGAAACTCAAACCGACAAACGTGTGAAAGTGCTTCGGAGTGACAACGGAGGCGAGTACACTTCCGGTGCGATGGCCAAGTTCTGCAGCGACCGCGGGATCGTGCAGAAGTTCACACCACCGTACACTCCTCAGCTGAACGGAGTCGCCGAGCGAATGAACCGGACGTTGGTGGAATGTGCGCGCTGCATGTTGGAACATGCCGGATTGTCCAAGTCGTATTGGGGTGAAGCGGTGATGACAGCTACGTTCCTCCGTAATCGGTGTCCGACACGCGCCATAAGCCATGACAAGTCGCCGCACCAAGTCTGGACAGGCAAGAAACCGCTGCTGACGAACCTGAAAGTGTTCGGTTGCCACGCATACGTGACGGTTCCGAAAGAGAAACGTACCAAGTTTGATGCTCGGTCGGTGCGTTGCCGTTTCCTCGGGTACTCGGAGCACGAGAAAGCGTATCGGTTTGAAGAACTAGAGAGCGGTCGCATGTTGGTGAGCCGCGACGCGCAGTTTATGGAAGACGTCTTCGACGGTGGGAGACGCAGTTACGATCAAGAAGTTGTTGTGGAACTTCAAGATGAAGAGGTGACGGATCAAGATTCGTCGCAGTCGGATGACAACAACGAAGAAGAGGAAGAAGCTGCGCGGGACGAAGACTTCGAGCCCGGCAGCAAGCGACACCCGCGGACGCAGTCACTGGAGGAAGCCGTGGAGATTCCAAGTGCCAAGCGGTATGCGTCGCAGAGTCGACACCAGACTCTGGACGAAATGTCTGCTACGGCACAAGAAAGTGGGAGCTTTGAAGCTGCGTACGTCGTGGATTCAGTGGGAGAAATGCCGACAACGTTCAAGTCGGCGATGGAATCCAGCGACACAGTCAAGTGGAAGGAGGCCTGCGACTCGGAAGTTACGTCACTCCGCAAGAACGACACGTGGGATGTCGTACCATTGCCGAAGGGACGCAAGGCGATCGGCTGCAGATGGGAGTTTCGAGTCAAGGAAAACCAAGCTGGAGAGATCGAGCGGTTCAAGGCGCGACTGGTGGCCAAGGGATTTTCGCAGAAGTATGGCATCGACTACGATGAGACCTTCGCACCAGTGGCCAAGTTCACGTCGATTCGGGCAGTGCTGAGCATGGCTGCCAAGTATGGTCTCAAGCTGCACCAAATGGACGTCAAGACAGCCTTCCTGAACGGAGTTCTCGACGAAGAAATCTACATGGCGCAGCCGGACGGCTATGTGGACGAAAACCATCCGGACCACGTATGCAAGCTCAAGCGGTCGCTGTATGGACTGAAGCAGTCGCCGCGCATGTGGAACCATACCATCGACGACTTCATGCTGAAGATGGGGTTCAAGAAGTGCGAGTCCGACTACTGCGTCTACATCAAGCGGAATGATCAAGAGATGATATTCGTGGTGCTGTACGTGGACGACCTGATCCTAACAAGCAGCAACGACGACCTGCTGCAATCGACCAAGCGCGAGCTGAGTGAACGCTTCGAGATGACGGACCTCGGCGAGCTCGAGTATTTCCTCGGGATGGAGATCAAGAACGACCGCGACTCCGGAAAAGTGACGGTGCGGCAGACCAAGTTCCTCAAGTCGATCCTGACCAAGTTCGGCATGCAAGACAGCAAGCCTGTGAAGACGCCTCAGGACCCCGGACTCAAACTGACCAAGAACATGTGCGAGGGTGGCTGCAAGCACGAAGACACCATGAAGAACGTGCCATATCGGAGTGCCGTCGGAGGCATCATGTACCTGATGGTCGCGACACGTCCGGACCTCGCTGCGGCAGTAGGAGTTCTGAGCCAGTTTGCGGCTGATCCGTGTCCGACGCACTGGCAAGCTCTCAAGCGTGTGCTGCGGTATCTGCAGGCGACACCAACGCACGGACTCGAGTTCTCACGCAAAGACGGTTTCGGCGTGTGTGGTTACTCGGATGCGGACTGGGCTGGTGACATCGAGTCTCGACGGAGTACAAGCGGCTACGCGTTCATGATGAACGGCGGATGCATCAGCTGGAGAAGCAAGAAGCAGCGGACGGTGGCGCTGTCATCTACGGAAGCCGAGTACATGGCACTATCGGAGGCGACACAAGAGGCAGTGTGGCTCAAGGTGTTTCTGTGTGAACTCGGCGAGATGAAGAGCGACGATCCTGTCAAGATCTACGAGGACAACCAAGGCTCCATCGCGCTGGCCAAGAACCCCGAGTTCCACAAGCGCACCAAGCACATCGACATTCGCTACCACTTCGTGCGCGAGAAGGTGGAAGACGGTCAAGTGGTGCTACAGTATGTTTCGACTACCGACATGCTGGCCGACATCATGACGAAAGCGATCACTGCTGTGCAGTTCGAAGTTCTTCGGAGCAAGTTGGGGATCCAAGGCGCAACAGCTGTCAAGTCGAGTGGGAGTGTTGTCAAGTAGACGCCTCGACCAGCTGCAGCATACCGGTAAGATACCGGTATGACCTTCACTCAGTGGGACCGCAATCATTTCTGTGTTTCCGGGACACTGATGATGGGACACTGATGATGAGACGCTGTTTACGCTACAGGGATTACGGGACACGTGGGTACAAGATGGGCATCCACGTGGCAGTCGCTGATTGGCTAAAGTAACTCAGTATCCAGTAAAGAATCCAGTGTAGTGTATCCAGTAGAATATTCAGTAGGCTTAGAGGTAGCAAGGAGTTTGCGAACTAAGGACCTAAATCAATCACTTTGCATTTTGCCATCAATCGACCAAAGCCTTTTGACTCAACCACGTTTCACCTCGAGATGACGAGCGTTTCCACCTACGCGTGATCCTGCAGAGCATACGCCTCTTCGGTGGTGGTCGCCACCAAGGTCGAATACTGTGACTCCGCAGCGTCCACACGACCCGCCCGAGCTCGCAAATCGACAGCCGCATCCTCAAGACGTCGATTTTCGCGTTCCGAGAGCTCAGCCCGCTCGTTCAACTGCTGGATGGTCTGGGAGACCAGGCTGAAACCCTCGCGAGCCCGCTGGAGCAAGAATTGGTTACGGTCATGGAGCGAACCCGCGTGGAGGGCCAAGCCGGCGTTCAAGGCCGTCGTCAACTCCAGACGACCCCGCAGTGTGCGCGCCTCTCGCGCCACCAAGTGCGCGTTAGCCAATAGGTTGCCGACCGACGGCACTGGCTGGCCCATGGCTGGGATCTCGACCGCCGGCCGCGGAGGGACTGGCGGCGCATGTGCGCCATACTCGCACTCGGCGCAACGACCCCGGACGACGTCGTCGGTGCCGAGATCGGTCGTGGGCAAGCCTGGAGACTACCGTAGCTAATTAGGTTCGTTGCATTAGGAAAAACCTTGTATGGTAATTTGTGTTTTCTGTGTGAGGGCCCTCCCCAGATGGAGGGCCCTCCTTAGCTTTCCCCCTCGACAAGCACCGACGTCTTCGCGTTTTTGGCTGCCAGGTAGTCTAACTCGCAAAAGTTACTACTAGGTAGTCCCTGATGCAGTAGGGTTAGCGTGAATTTTAATGGCAGCCACCTGGTTAGATAGGAGGTCCTACGAAAGACCTCTCCTCCTACGTAGGACCTTAAAACGGAGGGCGTTTCAGCAGAAAGGCACAATACATGGTATAGGGTAGGAATCAGGTTCGAGCCAGTTTGCAGGAAGCACGTCAGAGTAGATTTAGGGTAGAAAGGAGAGGTCCTAAAGGACTCATAGGATAGAGTAAGGCTCAGTTCCGAATATACTTTGTGATACGCAAAGCTCTTCTTCCTTCGCCTGAGTTCTCTAAGAGACTAGCAACCAAGAAGTCTTTCGTTGAAAGACCAGCACCCGTCGACAAGCCGCCCCGATAACCGCGGCCCCGTACCCGTCCGTTGAGTCGGTTCTCCCCCCCCCCCAACACCCCGTGTCTGAAAGGAAGGCACGTTAAACGATATCGCCAAGGCGTCGCCCGATAACCCGGCGCCGAACGTGAAAGACCGTGCGGCCTGATAACCGCCGCACATAAGACCAAGGACGCGCCCCGATAACCGCGCGGACCAAGGTGGAGAGAGAGAGAGAGAGGGCGTCATCTGTGACCGTGCAGAGCGCTAAGTTAGAGAAGACGTAGAGTGAGGACCATCTGCTCTACGCCAGGATCGTCGTACCTCTTCTTGGGGTCTTACCGCTAGGATCTCGTCTAACCTGTTGAGAGTGACCAGATCCTGACATTCCGCCTCAGTTTCCACAATGGTGCCATGCTGCTGCTGCAATGTCGCACTCGCCAGGCTATCTGCACTGGCATTCCAATCTCTCTTCACGTGCAGCAGTTCATGTTTGGGCCACGCTTGGAGCCGATCCAATGCATTTTGCTTCAACAGCGTCAATCCGGGGCTTTGCAGTCGATCTCACCTCGCACCTGCCGGATCACGAGGTTGGAATCACCACAGATGACCAACCGTCCTTGATCCATACCATTCAATAACTCGAAACATAACAGGAGTCCGCAGTACTCGGCTTTGTTGACAGTCATCCCATCGGCATGTTCGGGTCGAGCCTTCAACACGGTCCATTCCGGTAACTTCCACAGGATCGCGCTGTACGCACCTCCGCCTCGCTTGACTCGGGCTGATCCATCGAAACTCACTACGAATAGCCCCTCGCCTGCTTTAACAGTCGGGACAGGCGCTTGGGTCTGGCGACGCGGTTCCTTCCTAGGTGCAATCGCAATCAGGGCTTCATCCACTTTGGATCTCGGGGTGATGCTGGCTGCGGTCGGATCTCGTCCTCTCCTCTCGTGCACTTCATAATTTCCAGAGTCCAGGGCGATAGGAGAGCTGCCCACTGGCCAAGACGTCCTTGTAGAACGGGTGATCGGAAGAGCCACGCCAACGTCGAATGTCGAGTCAGGATCCGGATCTGACGACCAACCAACATGTTGTAATTCAGATCCAAGATCCGAAATAACGCCAATACTTCTTTCTCCACGACGTTATAATGCAGCTCACTGGACTTCAGAGTTCGGCTCGCAAAGGTGACTGGATAGAAAGTCTGGTCGTGCTCTTGCATCAGGGCGGCTGAGATGGCCCACTCGCTGGCATACACCACTACAACCGGTTCCCGATCCGGGTCGAAATGTCGAAGGATGGGGGTTGTCGCTATCCGCTGTTTCAATACTTCAAACCCTTTGTAAGCTCGGATCCACCGCTCATCCGCCTTAACCAGAGTCGAGGTTTCCGGATCTGATAGTTCGGATCCTGGATCCACGGCTGGATCGAACGCTTCAGTGTTGGGATCTGCCACAGATCCTTGCGTTTTCGCAGCTCCGCGAAGTCCACTTACCGCAGCTCGTACAAGACTGCTGCATAGACAGCGTAGTCTTCAATGAACCGGCTGTAATAGTTGAGACTTCCCAAAAACGACTGCATGGATCTGAGTGACTGAGGGAAAGGTATGTCCGCTAGAGACTTCAGATCCTTCGGGTGGGCTTCCAAGCCGCCCAGCGATACTTGGTGTCCTAGATAGTCCACCTTGCGTAGACCCCAGAAGCTTTTCACCACGCTGATTGACAGATTGTACTGGTCGCACACTTCTAGCAAGCATTCCATCCTTTCACACAGGTCTTCCCAAGATCCCGCTGTCACGAGAATATCGTCGATGTAGGATCGGCGCCCTAGCACAGACGGGGTGCCTGGCGCTTCGGGCTCTCCAGCCTCGAACACATCTTCGATCCCCTCAGAGTAACCAGCCTTGGAGATCAGCTTGAACCCATACAGCACATTGTCTACTAGGCGTTGATAAATCTGCGGTGCGTTCTTGAGGCCAAAGGGCATACGGTTCTACTCAAATAGGCCGAAAGGGGTGATAAATGCTGAGATCAAACGAGCTCGATCAGTCATAGGCACCACCCAAAATCCACTAGCCATATCCAAAGAGCAGTACCACAACACTTCGTCCAGATTCTTGAGCAGCTCATTGACCAGGCACCATCAGCCGAGTTAGACTATTGACCATTCGATAGTCAATGCACAGCCTGATATCCACTCCGTTTTTCTTGATAATCACCACTATTGGAGAGGCCCACGGGGAGGTGGAGTGGTTGATGATCGTTGCTGACAGCAGACCCTTGAGTAGATCCGAGACCTTCTCGCGATATTGCGGTGCCACTTTCCGCACCCGTTGAGCGATCGGTTTAGCGTTACCCACGTCAATGTCACATATGACTCCTTGGGCAGCGGGCGGCAGGGCATTACCTTTACCCATTAACAAATGTTTCTTCCGCCAGATTTGCCGCCTCAACGCGTTGATCTCCGCCGTGGTGTACTCCGGACCCTCTGCTTGAATATCTTCGATCCTGACCTCGTCGGTCGAGATGATCACCTCCGGTATCACAGCCAGCTCACCGTGTATGTCTTCGGGAAACAACTCTCCACTCTCATTGCGGTGAACTTCAAGCTCGGCGACTATGTCGTCAGCATAGTGGATCAGGCCTTTCGCCGTCACTTCGTCCGCCGATTTCCGCTCCGAATCAGGTGGATCTGATTTCCGCTCCGGATCCGGTGGGTCGGCCATTGGATCCTTGGTCGTAGCTTCATTCGCCACAGCAGGTGGATCCACTGTAACTAGATCCTCGGTCTTAACCTCATCCGTAGTATCAGGTGGATCCATTACAACAGGCTCTGCCTCCGCTTTAACTTCGTCTGTCACGGCTGGTGGATCTGCTGCCACTGGATCTTCCTTGATCTGGGGTTCGTCCTTCGCAGCGGGTGGATCTACCGTCTCGCGATCCGAAGATCTTAGGCGAAATGGCAACTCATCCACTCCTCCTACCTCGAGCGACATCCATTCACCAAGGTTGAGGATCTTGGCCTTATCGTTGTAGAGCTGGCGGCGACCGGTCAAACGGATCTTGATCTCATCCGCCAAAGTGAGGGATCCATCTGCCAGATCCAAGCGGATCCCGGCAGGTACCATGTAATCCATACCTAGGATCGCCTCCTGCCCTGACAACTCTCCAACCCAAATATCGAAAAAGTAAACCAAGTATCCAGCCAGTGTGATCTTGATCCTCGTCTTCCTTCCGTGGTGTACACGTTGTCGCCAATTCCAACACATTCTTGGTTCTGACTCGTATCGATATGGCACCCAACCTTACGAGCAAAGGCGGTATCCACAATGGACACCTCGGCACCTATACCTAGGAGCAAGACAGCTTTTTAGTTGTTGATCTTGTCTGTCAACTTGGCTTGACGAAACCACTTACCCGGCGCGTGGTGTTTCCAGTATCCCCGGGACTCTCCAGGGAGTAGATCCAGGGATCCAGCTTCACCGGATCAGTGGTATTCGTTGACTTGGGGAAGGCTTCGAACTTCTTCTCCATCGGCCGGTTTAAACCAGTCGTCCTTCTCTCGTTGCCTCCAATAACCCCGCGAATCCCCCGCTTGGAGATCTAGGGCCACTTCTGTTTCGGACCGGCTGAATTCATCCGGCTGACGGAAACTGGAGATCCTCGCAATGCGCTTCTCATTGAGATCACATGTATTGAGGGTTGCCGGTTTTGGGTACTGTGTACCAGTTGTACCCATTAACCGGCTAACCCGAACCGGTCCAATACGATCCCGCGATGATTATGGTACGTTGTTTACGCCACCGATGATTAGACGAGTAGGATGATTGGACGAGCACAGAGTGTTGGTGATTGGATGCACCAAATGATTGGATGCAGACTAGGTAGTGAAGACAGTGTAAGCTCCGATCAATCAATCACTTTCGAATCTTCATTCTACCCCTCAAGTGTCTTCGCTCCGGTCCCGCCGTCTGCGACGTCCCTCTCTCCGCTTCGTCCAAGCTTCGTGTCCAAGATCCATTACCTTCCATCCGGTTATGAGCCCAAGCACCATGTCCTCTGCCCAAGACGCCTCGACCAAGGTCACCATTGACAAGTTCAACGGGGACAACTACGCGACGTGGAACCGCTACATGCGTGGCGTGTTCCTGACCAAGTCGACGTGGCATGTGGTCAACCGCGAGACGACGCCAAGCTTCACGGACTCGCGGGCCAAGGACGACTATGTCAAGTCGAGCAACATCGCGTTCGGACTGATGTTGCTCCACATGGACGCGGACTACCACCATGTGGTCGACGACTGCGAGGAAGCGTGGGTTGCCTGGTCGCGCCTGAAGACGCTGTACGGTGGTTCGCAGAAGGCTGGACGCATCTACCTGAAGCGCCAACTCTTCAGCATGGAGATGTCGGAAGGCGGCAACGTCTTGCATCATTGCAACGAGGTCCTCAACATCAGCGCCAAGCTCAGCAGCATCGGCGCCAAGATGGAGGATGAAGACGTGGCGATCTGCTTGTTGCGCAGCCTCCCCAAGAGCTACGAGAACGTCGTGCTCAACCTGGAGATGAGCAGCGCTGAACTGCGGTCGCAAGACGTTGTGAAGGTGCTCACGAATGAGCACATCAAGCGGCAAGGCGAGAAGACGGCGACGGTGAAGACGGAGAACGCGGCCAAGGCGTTCAACACCGACCGAGAGTCTCGCGAGTGTACGTACTGCGGAAAAGTGGGGCACATAGTTGACAAGTGCTGGACCAAGCAGAAGGACGAGAATCGGGGCCCAAGACGCGGCGGCAACGGCCGTGGACGCGGGGCCAACACTGCCCAGTGGCGAAACGACGACAACAACTACGACTATGGCTTTGATCGAGTTGCGTTCGCGGCTTCACTGGAGTGTGATATTTCGACGGGCAATGATATGCTCGGGATGTGGGCGATCGACAGCGGAGCAACGCACCACATCTGCAACGACAAGGCCAAGTTCGCCCATTTGATTGAGCGGAACGAAGGCGAACTTTCGGTGGCCGACGGCAACAAGGCGGCCATCAAGGGTGTGGGGACCATCGTGGAACAAGTGGTCCAGCCCAACGGCGACGAGCGCGAGATCGAGATCAAGAACGCGCTGTACGTGCCAAGCATGAGCAAGAACCTGCTCTCGGTGCCACAGATCAACAAGAGTGGTCTGTTCCAAGTCGTGTTCGACGGCACCAAGATGCAGATTGCGCACAAGGGCTCCAAGCAAGTGGTGGCGACGGCAAACCTCGTGGATGGACTCTACTGGCTGATGACGCCTCAGCGATCGGCGAATGCGGCGACGAGTGGCAAGATTGTCGACCTGCACGCGCGCATGGGTCACGCTCCAGTCGAGGTGCTTCGCAAGATGGTCGACAACCACATGATCAAGGACGCGAAGGCACCTTCCAAGTCGAGCGGACCAAGTCTGTGTCGCGGATGCCAGCAAGGGAAGATGGTTCAAAAACCGTTTCCAAGCAACCGTGACAAGCGTCGTTACGACACGTTCGAGCTGATCCACTTCGACATCTGCGGACCCATGGAGGAAAACTCACTTGGTGGCAGCAAGTACCTGCTGCTGATCGTGGACGAAGCCAGCGGATGCATGAAGGGTTTCTGCCTGCGTGCCAAGTCGGAGAGCGAAGACTGCATCAAGACGTGATGGAAGGTATGGATCTTGGACACGAAGCTTGGACGATGCGGAGAGAGGACGTCGCAGACGGCGGGACCGGAGCGAAGACACTTGAGGGTAGAATGAAGATTCGAAAGTGATTGATTGATCGGAGCTTACACTGTCTTCACTACCTAGTCTGCATCCAATCATTTGGTGCATCCAATCACCAACACTCTGTGCTCGTCCAATCATCCTACTCGTCTAATCATCGGTGGCGTAAACAACGTACCATAATCATCGCGGGATCGTATTGGACCGGTTCGGGTTAACCGGTTAATGGGTACAACTGGTACACAGTACCCAAAACCGGCAACCCTCAATACGCCCCCTCAATGCGAACACGCGTGGATACCGAGAGCAGCCGTCAGGTCTGTGTGGCGAGGTCCCGGGAGCGCCTTCGTCATGATGTCCGCCAGCATCACAGAAGTCTCGCAATACTCGAGCTTCACTTCACCACGCTTGACTTCGTCGCGGATGTGGTGGTACTTGATGTCGATGTGCTTGGCGCGGCCGTGGTTCACTGGGTTCTTCGTCATCTTGATGCACGACTGGTTGTCTTCGCGAATCTTGAGCTCGGGACCAGTCTCGTTGGCAAATACCAGAATCTCGCACAGCAGGCGATGAATCCACTTGCCTTCTTGAATCGACAGGCTGAGCGCGATGTACTCGGCTTCGCTTGTAGACAGCGAAACACTTGACTGCTTCTTGCTGCCCCAACTCACTGGCGCACCCATCAGCATGAACGTGTAGCCGGAAGTCGACTTGCGATCCGCGAGGTCGCCAGCCCAGTCCGCATCGGAGTAACCACGAAAGTCAACGTCGTCACCCGGCTTGAAGCAGATACCATGCGTCTTGGTGCCTTGCAGGTAGCGAAAGATACGCTTGACCGCAACCCAGTGTTCCTCTTGAGGGTTCTCCATGAAGCGCGACACATAGCCAACAGCGTACGCAATGTCCGGGCGCGTGGCAGTCATGAGGTGCATCAGGGCACCAACGGCTTCGCGAAATGGAGCATTCACCTTGGTCGCTGCGTCGCTTGGAACCAGTCGAGTGCTCATGTCGACGGGACTCACCACGGCCTTGCACTCGTCCATGCCGAAGCGCTTGAGAATGTCATCCACATAGCGCCGCTGGCACATCGTCACACTGCCGTCCGGGCCGTCCACCAACTCGATCCCAAGAACAAACGCGCACTTGCCGCTGTCAGTCATCTCGAAGCGAGTCTTGAGGTCCTTCTTCGTGCGTGCGATCAGCTCGGGTGAACTTCCGGTAATCAGCACGTCATCCACGTATACCAGCACGAGCACGCAGTGACCATCGACAACCTTGATGTAGAGGCATGGGTCGAAGGCCGACACTTGAAAGTCGATAGAGCACATGAACTCGTCGAACGTCTCGTTCCAAACGCGAGAAGCTTGCTTGAGACCATAGATCGCCTTCACCAGTTCCAGACAGTCGAAGTCGCCATCCAGTTCGACGCCTTCAGGAACCACGCAGAACACCAGCTCCTTCATTATCCCGTATAGGAACGCAGTCACCACGTCGAGTTGGTCGAGAGGCCAGCCGAAGTACTTGGCGATCGCGATGATCATGCGCAGCGTCACGTACTTGACCACGGGCGAGAACGTCTCCGTGTAGTCGATGCCGTACTTCTGCTTGAAACCTTTGGCCACGAGGCGCGCCTTGTACTTCTCGATCGATCCGTCCGCTTTGCGCTTGATCTTGAACACCCACTTGGTGCCGATGGCGCGCTGTCCGTTGGGCAACTTGGCAGCACGAAACACACCACGAAGTCGCATCGACTTGAGTTCCGCGCGAATCGCCTTGCGCCAATGCACTTGATCAGGGCCGTTGACAGCTTCTTGAAACGTCGTCGGATCCGATAAGTCTGCTGCTTCGACGGCGTTGGCACTGGCACGCCAAAACACCGGTGGAGTCGAATCATCGTCTTCATCTTGGTCTCCAGACTTTTCTTCTTCATCTCCGTAGGCTCGGTGCGAAGAGGAGTCGCTCGGCGCACTTGCTTCTTCCAGTCCAGGTCGATGACGCACAGCGCGCGGTCGACTGGCAGCTTCATCTTCGTCTCTTGGGCGATTCTTGCGCTTCCCTGCCTGCTTGTACTCCGTCTGGCGCGAATCGTCGTCGTCGATGTCGAGCGAATCGAAGTCCAGATCGTCGACATCTTCATCGGAAATCGCCGGAGAAAGTCCAAAGGTCGACTCATCGAAATTGACATCGCGACTGATAACCACCTGCCCCGCCTCGATGTCATAAACTCGATACGCCTTGGACACTTCTTCGTAACCGAGGAACAGTCCGGCGCGAGCCTTGGGATCCCACTTGAGCCGCTTCTCCTTCGGAGTCAGGATGAACGTCCTACAGCCGAACACACGCATGTGCTTCACACTCGGCTTTGACTTGTACACGATCTCGAACGGAGTCTTGTGCTCGATCTTGGGTGACGGCAGGCGGTTCTTCACGTAGATGGCCGTCATGGCCGCCTCAGCCCAGAAACACTTGTTCAGCTTGGCGTGATGCAGCATGCTGCGGCCGATCGTGACGATAGTCCGGATGGCTCGCTCTGCCGTGCCGTTCGTCTGGTGCGCGTACGGAACCGTGGTTTGCTGCTCGATGCCTTCGTCTTCGTAGAAGTCCTTGAGCGAGTTGGTTGCAAACTCACGAGCTCCGTCGTGCCGCACAAACTTGACCTTCTTGCCGAACTGCTTCTGCACCTTCATGATGTACGTCTTGATGCAGTCTTCGCTCTCCGACTTGGCACGCAGGCAGAAACCCTTCATGCATCCGCTGGCTTCGTCCACGATCAGCAGCAGGTACTTGCTGCCACCAAGTGAGTTTTCCTCCATGGGTCCGCAGATGTCGAAGTGGATCAGCTCGAACGTGTCGTAACGACGCTTGTCACGGTTGCTTGGAAACGGTTTTGAACCATCTTCCCTTGCTGGCATCCGCGACACAGACTTGGTCCGCTCGACTTGGAAGGTGCCTTCGCGTCCTTGATCATGTGGTTGTCGACCATCTTGCGAAGCACCTCGACTGGAGCGTGACCCATGCGCGCGTGCAGGTCGACAATCTTGCCACTCGTCGCCGCATTCGCCGATCGCTGAGGCGTCATCAGCCAGTAGAGTCCATCCACGAGGTTTGCCGTCGCCACCACTTGCTTGGAGCCCTTGTGCGCAATCTGCATCTTGGTGCCGTCGAACACGACTTGGAACAGACCACTCTTGTTGATCTGTGGCACCGAGAGCAGGTTCTTGCTCATGCTTGGCACGTACAGCGCGTTCTTGATCTCGATCTCGCGCTCGTCGCCGTTGGGCAGGACCACTTGTTCCACGATGGTCCCCACACCCATGATGGCCGCCTGTTGCCGTCGGCCACCGAAAGTTCGCCTCGTTCCGCTCAATCAAATGGGCGAACTTGGCCTTGTCGTTGCAGATGTGGTGCGTTGCTCCGCTGTCGATCGCCCACATCCCGAGCATATCCTTGCCCGTCGAAATATCACACTCCAGTGAAGCCGCGAACGCAACTCGATCAAAGCCGTAGTCGTAGTTGTTGTCGTCGTTTCGCCACTGGGCAGTGTTGGCCCCGCGTCCACGGCCGTTGCCGCCGCGTCTTGGGCCCCGATTCTCGTCCTTCTGCTTGGTCCAGCACTTGTCAACTATGTGCCCCACTTTTCCGCAGTACGTACACTCGCGAGACTCTCGGTCGGTGTTGAACGCCTTGGCCGCGTTCTCCGTCTTCACCGTCGCCGTCTTCTCGCCTTGCCGCTTGATGTGCTCATTCGTGAGCACCTTCACAACGTCTTGCGACCGCAGTTCAGCGCTGCTCATCTCCAGGTTGAGCACGACGTTCTCGTAGCTCTTGGGGAGGCTGCGCAACAAGCAGATCGCCACGTCTTCATCCTCCATCTTCGCGCCGATGCTGCTGAGCTTGGCGCTGATGTTGAGGACCTCGTTGCAATGATGCAAGACGTTGCCGCCTTCCGACATCTCCATGCTGAAGAGTTGGCGCTTCAGGTAGATGCGTCCAGCCTTCTGCGAACCACCGTACAGCGTCTTCAGGCGCGACCAGGCAACCCACGCTTCCTCGCAGTCGTCGACCACATGGTGGTAGTCCGCGTCCATGTGGAGCAACATCAGTCCGAACGCGATGTTGCTCGACTTGACATAGTCGTCCTTGGCCCGCGAGTCCGTGAAGCTGGCGTCGTCTCGCGGTTGACCACATGCCACGTCGACTTGGTCAGGAACACGCCACGCATGTAGCGGTTCCACGTCGCGTAGTTGTCCCCGTTGAACTTGTCAATGGTGACCTTGGTCGAGGCGTCTTGGGCAGAGGACATGGTGCTTGGGCTCATAACCTGATGGAAGGTATGGATCTTGGACACGAAGCTTGGACGAAGCGGAGAGAGGGACGTCGCAGACGGCAGGACCGGAGCGAAGACACGAGGGGTAGAATGAAGATTCGAAAGTGATTGATTGATCGGAGCTTACACTGTCTTCACTACCTAGTCTGCATCCAATCATTTGGTGCATCCAATCACCAACACTCTGTGCTCGTCCAATCATCCTACTCGTCTAATCATCGGTGGCGTAAACAACGTACCATAATCATCGCGGGATCGTATTGGACCGGTTCGGGTTAACCGGTTAATGGGTACAACTGGTACACAGTACCCAAAACCGGCAACCCTCAATAAGACGTACATCATGAAGGTGCAGAAGCAGTTCGGCAAGAAGGTCAAGTTTGTGCGGCACGACGGGCTCGTGAGTTTGCAACCAACTCGCTCAAGGACTTCTACGAAGACGAAGGCATCGAGCAGCAAACAAAGGCTTTGGTCGATTGATGGCAAAATGCAAAGTGATTGATTTAGGTCCTTAGTTCGCAAACTCCTTGCTACCTCTAAGCCTACTGAATATTCTACTGGATACACTACACTGGATTCTTTACTGGATACTGAGTTACTTCAGCCAATCAGCGACTGCCACGTGGATGCCTATCTTGTACCCACAATCTTGTACCCACGTGTCCCGTAATCCCTGTAGCGTAAACAGCGTCTCATCATCAGTGTCCCGTAAACACAGGAATGATTGCGGTCCCACTGAGTGAAGGTCATACCGGTATCTTACCGGTATGCTGCAGCTGGTCGAGGCGTCTTCTTGACAACACTCCCACTCGACTTGACAGCTGTTGCGCCTTGGATTCCCAACTTGCTCCGAAGAACTTCGAACTGCACAGCAGTGATCGCCTTCGTCATGATGTCGGCCAGCATGTCGGTAGTCGAAACATACTGTAGCACCACTTGACCGTCTTCCACCTTCTCGCGCACGAAGTGGTAGCGAATGTCGATGTGCTTGGTGCGCTTGTGGAACTCGGGGTTCTTGGCCAGCGCGATGGAGCCTTGGTTGTCCTCGTAGATCTTGACAGGATCGTCGCTCTTCATCTCGCCGAGTTCACACAGAAACACCTTGAGCCACACTGCCTCTTGTGTCGCCTCCGATAGTGCCATGTACTCGGCTTCCGTAGATGACAGCGCCACCGTCCGCTGCTTCTTGCTTCTCCAGCTGATGCATCCGCCGTTCATCATGAACGCGTAGCCGCTTGTACTCCGTCGAGACTCGATGTCACCAGCCCAGTCCGCATCCGAGTAACCACACACGCCGAAACCGTCTTTGCGTGAGAACTCGAGTCCGTGCGTTGGTGTCGCCTGCAGATACCGCAGCACACGCTTGAGAGCTTGCCAGTGCGTCGGACACGGATCAGCCGCAAACTGGCTCAGAACTCCTACTGCCGCAGCGAGGTCCGGACGTGTCGCGACCATCAGGTACATGATGCCTCCGACGGCACTCCGATATGGCACGTTCTTCATGGTGTCTTCGTGCTTGCAGCCACCCTCGCACATGTTCTTGGTCAGTTTGAGTCCGGGGTCCTGAGGCGTCTTCACAGGCTTGCTGTCTTGCATGCCGAACTTGGTCAGGATCGACTTGAGGAACTTGGTCTGCCGCACCGTCACTTTTCCGGAGTCGCGGTCGTTCTTGATCTCCATCCCGAGGAAATACTCGAGCTCGCCGAGGTCCGTCATCTCGAAGCGTTCACTCAGCGCGCGCTTGGTCGATTGCAGCAGGTCGTCGTTGCTGCTTGCCAGGATCAGGTCGTCCACGTACAGCACCACGAATATCATCTCTTGATCATTCCGCTTGATGTAGACGCAGTGGTCGGACTCGCACTTCTTGAACCCCATCTTCAGCATGAAGTCGTCGATGGTATGGTTCCACATGCGCGGCGACTGCTTCAGTCCATACAGCGACCGCTTGAGCTTGCATACGTGGTCCGGATGGTTTTCGTCCACATAGCCGTCCGGCTGCGCCATGTAGATGTCTTCGTCGAGAACTCCGTTCAGGAAGGCTGTCTTGACGTCCATTTGGTGCAGCTTGAGACCATACTTGGCAGCCATGCTCAGCACTGCCCGAATCGACGTGAACTTGGCCACTGGTGCGAAGGTCTCATCGTAGTCGATGCCATACTTCTGCGAAAATCCCTTGGCCACCAGTCGCGCCTTGAACCGCTCGATCTCTCCAGCTTGGTTTTCCTTGACTCGAAACACCCATCTGCAGCCGATCGCCTTGCGTCCCTTCGGCAATGGTACGACATCCCACGTGTCGTTCTTGCGGAGTGACGTAACTTCCGAGTCGCAGGCCTCCTTCCACTTGACTGTGTCGCTGGATTCCATCGCCGACTTGAACGTTGTCGGCATTTCTCCCACTGAATCCACGACGTACGCAGCTTCAAAGCTCCCACTTTCTTGTGCCGTAGCAGACATTTCGTCCAGAGTCTGGTGTCGACTCTGCGACGCATACCGCTTGGCACTTGGAATCTCCACGGCTTCCTCCAGTGACTGCGTCCGCGGGTGTCGCTTGCTGCCGGGCTCGAAGTCTTCGTCCCGCGCAGCTTCTTCCTCTTCTTCGTTGTTGTCATCCGACTGCGACGAATCTTGATCCGTCACCTCTTCATCTTGAAGTTCCACAACAACTTCTTGATCGTAACTGCGTCTCCCACCGTCGAAGACGTCTTCCATAAACTGCGCGTCGCGGCTCACCAACATGCGACCGCTCTCTAGTTCTTCAAACCGATACGCTTTCGTGCTCCGAGTACCCGAGGAAACGGCAACGCACCGACCGAGCATCAAACTTGGTACGTTTCTCTTTCGGAACCGTCACGTATGCGTGGCAACCGAACACTTTCAGGTTCGTCAGCAGCGGTTTCTTGCCTGTCCAGACTTGGTGCGGCGACTTGTCATGGCTTATGGCGCGTGTCGGACACCGATTACGGAGGAACGTAGCTGTCATCACCGCTTCACCCCAATACGACTTGGACAATCCGGCATGTTCCAACATGCAGCGCGCACATTCCACCAACGTCCGGTTCATTCGCTCGGCGACTCCGTTCAGCTGAGGAGTGTACGGTGGTGTGAACTTCTGCACGATCCCGCGGTCGCTGCAGAACTTGGCCATCGCACCGGAAGTGTACTCGCCTCCGTTGTCACTCCGAAGCACTTTCACGTTTGTCGGTTTGAGTTTCAGCAAGGCCACAAACTCAGCGAACTTGGCGGCCACCTCAGACTTGTTCCGCAGCAGGTACACGACGCAGAAGTGCGACTTATCGTCGATGAACGTGACGAAGTAGCGCTTGCCACAAAAGTTGGCGTCTGCATCGGACCGCACACATCGCTGTGAACGACCTCCAGCACTTGCTTCGCACGGTTCGGAGACGACTTCATGTAGCTCACTCGCGTTTGCTTGCCGAGTGAGCATCCGTCACACAGCTCCCACTGCTTCACCGACGTCATGTCAATGCCAGTACCGTAGCCCTTCTTGACGATGGCGTCTAGACCGCCATGGCCGATGTGGCCAAGTCGAAGGTGCCAGAGGTACGACGTGGTGTCCCCTTTGCGACCCTTCAAACTTGCCACATTGGCCTCGTCAGGCATCATCGGAGTCATGCACAGCTTGAACAGCCCTTTGCCCTCACGAGCGCCGAGCTTCCACTTGAGACCCTTCGTTTCCGCGAAGCATCCGTCGCTCTCGAAGGTGACTGGCCCGACGTCCTTGGTGAACCGACCAACCGAAAACAGGTTGCGCGACAACTTCGGGATATGCCACACACTCGTGAGCACACCCTTCTTCATGCCTCGCGGAGTCTTCATCGACATCACAATGTCGCCGGTCCCCACAGCCTGAACCACACCGTCGTCCGCGAGATGCACGTCCACCGGAGAGATCTTCTTGTAGTTCTTCATGTACTCCTTCGAGTACGTCATGTGCTGCGTCGCACCCGAGTCGACCAGCCACACTCCATTCGACTTGGAGGCACCCGTGTTGCCACCAACCGAGAAGAGGAAGTCGCCAGAATCGTCTTCACTCTGCGACATTCGCTCGTTGTGGCCTCTGCCGCTCCGCGTTCTCGCGGATCCGCACCGGACACTTGGCGATCCAATGTCCGTGCTCGCCACAGTAGTGACAGGCACTAGTCTTCTGCGCCTGTCGACCCTTGCGCTTGTTGTCGCTTGTCATAAACGCTTGGCCTTGCCCGTGCGCGGCTCCATCGACGCCGCCACCTTGCTCCTTGCGCTTCATGTCCTCATGCAGGAGCCGAGACGTCACGAGTTCCCACGACAGCGAGTCCGCCCTGGTCTCCAACGCCGTGATGAGGAACTGGTACGACTCGCTTAAACTGCCCAGAAGCGTGATCACCAAGTCGTCCTCGCTGACCGGAGCGCCAACCGCGTCGAGCTGCTCCGCCAGTGTCTTGAGCTTGTTAATGTGCCCCAGCACATCATCACCTTCGTCCATCATCGTCGTAAAGAAACGTCGACGAAGAAAGAGCTTGTTGGCCAAACTCTTCTTCTCGAAGTGCCCTTCCAGTCTTGACCATGCATCATGCGCGTCCTTGGCCGAGCGAACCAACGGCAGCTGCGAGTCCTCCATCGCGAGACAGACGATCGCCAGTGCCTTGCGCGACTTCTTCCGGAAGAGCGCTTGATCCGCCGCAGTCTGGCAGTGCTCCAGCTTCACTTCCCCACTGTCACTTCCCACAGTTCGCGCTCCTCGAGCACCATCTGCATCTTGAACTTCCACGTGTGGAAGTTGGTTCCGTCGAACTTGTTGATGCGGGCGGTCGTGGTCGGGGTGGCGTCCATGGCGAAGGCGTAGTCGGGGTCTTGGTCAGGAAAGACGGGGCTTGGGCTCATAACCAAAGGCTTTGGTCGATTGATGGCAAAATGCAAAGTGATTGATTTAGGTCCTTAGTTCGCAAACTCCTTGCTACCTCTAAGCCTACTGAATATTCTACTGGATACACTACACTGGATTCTTTACTGGATACTGAGTTACTTCAGCCAATCAGCGACTGCCACGTGGATGCCCATCTTGTACCCACAATCTTGTACCCGTGTCCCGTAATCCCTGTAGCGTAAACAGCGTCTCATCATCAGTGTCCCGTAAACACAGGAATGATTGCGGTCCCACTGAGTGAAGGTCATACCGGTATCTTACCGGTATGCTGCAGCTGGTCGAGGCGTCTACTTGACAACC